>JAPYZU010000690.1:0-24109 GCA_030523005.1 Tryphoninae sp. B BG-2022a
CATCAACGTTCGCGGGGTGTAGGCGGCATCGAATCGACCGCACCCGACACATTTGCGTACATTACGTTGTAATTTCTTGTCCCATGTATTTTCCATTTCTTATAGCCTGTTTTTTTCGCTTAATTTTTTACAACAAATTGTTTCTCAGGACAAAGATGATGTGTCCGATTATAAAAAATAAATGATTATTAATTAATTGGTGTTCTAAATCCCTGAAATCTCCCAGAAGTCTTTAAGGTTACGCGGGACTTCTGCCGTTCTAAATTACCGCGCGCCCGCTTGAAGATTACAAAAACAATCGTTAGAATAATTAAATTATTTCGAAAATCTAAAAAAATGCAAACGACTTTCTTGCAACGTTCGAACATTGGAAATATTTTTTATTCAGATTTTATTTAGATATGCACGGGGGTTGTAAAAATCTATGCGAGAGAAAATCGAATACGCTCCGCGATGAAATTGTTTCGTAAAGTCAATTATTACTTTAATTGGTAATTATTTTTCCAGACTCGATTTGCAACGTTTCTTTTGAGTTGTCGGAATGAGATTGTTCGTTTAATTAGTCGTCGCAATTCCGACCGGGTCGAATATGCGATTTTTCATTCGTTTGTGGTTCGAGCAAGTGAAACCTCGTTAGGTGAGTCATGGGTCGTGGGGTCGGCGCATAAACCATAGCTTGTCGATGCCGAAATCGTATCTTCTGCATTCCGCCGCATAGCCACTGCACCGCGTCGTTCTTCCCAACACCGATGTGTGATGCCTTACGATATCGTTTATGTGAATTGCTCCATCTGCGTTCTTCCGTCTGGGTCGACGCGTCGATTCTCTCGAAAAATGTTCTGCGCAATCGCAAACGAATAGACACACTTATACAGCGCGATACTGGCAACCGGCAACATCTTGAACTCGACGCACGACAAAAAAGGAAACGACAGCTCGATTAATTTTGCCTCGAGAGATTCTCGTCTGAAATTCACGGTTCGTTCTGAATTGTTTAATCAACCATCGCTTGATTACGAAATTTTATATCAGCGTCTATACGGTTGTCCTTCGGTCTGAACCAAGACATACTTTTACTTCCCCACCTCTCGAATTCCCAAGATCCCTCTCGTAAACCGAATAGAGGAATAGATATTACATCGTTCGCGGAATTAAAGTCGTTTTGCCCCGACCCGGGAGGAACGTCGACCCAGTGGAATTTTCCAAGCGACATCGTGACTACCAAATCAACCTTTATTATTACCCTTTCTCCCTTCGTTCTTTATTTCTTTGTCCCGAGGGTTATCTTCTTATAAGCTCGAGTTTCAATCCTAGAACGATTCATTCAACTATTTATCATTTTATCAAATCTTCTCAAAGCTTTAAATAATCGTTTCGATTCTTCCTGTCTCGTTCAAGATAGCTGTTAACTTACAGATTTTTTTGTTCCAGTGCGTGTGGGGACTAACGAGGCAATTATTTAAAATTCGTCTGGTCGAGGGTGAAAGTCTAGCTACTTTACCGGTTCATCCACATGACCGTCAGCTATACCCGTTTCTCCGCATTCTCCCTTGTGTAAGAGTCTTCGTCCGTCCCTTGCACTTTCCAGTGTGCACTCGGCTCGATTGATACTACCGGTAGAGTGGCAAGTTTCAAGTCGCGAGTCGCGTCTTAGGTTCGCGATGTGCCTACGATGAGTACGAGCGAGCCACGAGCAAACTGTTCTAAGAATGAGGGTTGGCGAGTAAGAAGTGCCTCGAGGGCCAAGGTGGAGAGGGCTGTAGGGTCAGGGTTCGAAAGTCCAACGAGACGTGACAGCAATCTCTCCAACACGGAGAGCTCGTTATCTTTTCTTTTTTGGTATTCCATAAACGATCTTATTTCCTCGATTAGTTTTTTTACTAGGATTTACATTTCTTTCCAATCGTACAAAAATCTGTTTATCCAACGTACGGCGTTTGTTTAATCGATTCTCCACCTTCGAGCCAAGCACGCGAATATCGTTTCGTCACGCCGACCGCCGGTTATTCCCCTATCGCGGAAATTCTCAGTCGACGGACGAATAGAGCGGATGAAATTAATCTCGCGGGTTCGCATTCGTCGTTAACGATCGTGTCCTGTATATACGGGACGCGTTCCAGCGAGCATCGGCTTGCAGTCGCTATCCTCTTTCCCTTCCCGTATGCTCAGTTCAATCTTCCTCCGTTACGTAGGAACATAGGCCGGTGTGGATCGTGTGCGTAACACAGGCGGCCCTTCTTGCAATAATTCGCGGGCTGCTCACCTGTCATGTCGGGAAGCTAAAGGGTGGGTATGGGGTGGCTGGAGGGTTGGTCATTTGCCGTTGGTGGAGCGTCTCGTGACAATGCGCGGTCATAAAGCACCGCGGAGTAAACCCGCGACTGCAAATACCTATATGTCGTACGAATATATGTATATATATATATATATATATATATATATATATATAGAAATATGAGGCGTTCTATGCCAACCCCTTCAACGTACGACCTTGACCCTTCAAGACTTCCTTCGTGACGTTTTTCTACGATTGCACTAGAGCGAAGGAACACACCGACATTATGAAAAATATTGCCTCAGCCTTCGAGTTCGTTTTTATTCTTTCTTTAAATATGCACCACTCCTGTAGGGGTTGAGAAATTATTAATCAATAAAATCAGTAGACGAACAATCGGAAAGAAATTGGGGATGTTTTTTAGTCCTAGCGCAATCGTGGATAAAATCCGGAAACAATTTTGAAACTTGGATAGGGGTGGATTTAGCACGGAACGCCCCATATATATGCCAGGTTAAGGGTGGCTCGGTGCTAAAGTGGTCAAGGCTGCCGTCATCCAATACTCCACCTGCGCGTATGTTCTCTCACACACGTAGACGCTCCTTACTATTGTAGTTCCCGAGATGCTGAGCTATCGCACGATTCTGCGATTTGTGCCAGTCGATTGTATATCCAAAGCCAATAAGGAGGTGTCCTCCTGTATGAGCGACCTGTCTGGATATGTTATATGATCGTATGGTCGAGCTGGCGCCGTTGCATCGTCCATGGAGAAATGGGAAGCGGTCTCTCTCACTCACGGTTCTAGGAACACAAGGGAGCTTTAGGGGTGAACGGCGCATGGTCCATGATGACGAGACTATCGGTAAGGTGGCTTTCCCACACGATGGATAAAACCTCCGAAGTATATAATCCGGCGGACGAGTGTTGAGAAACGTGCAAAAAGTCAAACGTTCCACGGTGGAGGGTTGCGAATTGCGTTGCATCTAGCGGATTATGGTCGTCAAGTGAGTGTAAATGGCACCATCGGGATTACGCGTAAATCATCGCGGGATTCCAGGATGAGATATAACGCGGGAATCGCGCTGGACGCTTGAGCGGTGCTGGCTCGCGCTGTATAATCCACCTAGAAGGGATGAGAAGTGAGATAGGTGAGACGGGGCTGCGACGAAGGGGTAAAAGAATGAAGGAATAGGTGTAGAATCGTATGTATATATGTATAGTTGTATGTGTACAGGAGAAATGGTACGCACTCACCGGAATGGGAAAAAATGCTCGCCGATCTCATCCCAGCCGTCGGTTGCAAATGGCGGATAAACGTACGAGATATTTATATTGTGTGTGTATGTGTGTGCGTTTTTTTCTTGCTTTCATCTATCCGCACATGCGGAAGGAATGGAAAAAAAACAATGCAAACGTTGCGTGGGTTGCACGGCCCGTCAGCTTTCCAAACCTCGTAAATAACAAAGAGCCATGAGTCACTCTCGTCCTGGACACGAAAAATGGAGAAATTGGCGGAAATCGAAGCTTCTCCGCAAGGATTTATTTCATTTACTTTTTTATTTCGTTGTTTTCTCTACACGTTGTACGATCGATCAGGCAATTGCGAATTCGTGCCAACGTGTTTTCACCGATATTTTGGCTACGTGGTTTCACCGTGAGTCGCTCTTTTCATTTTTGAGGATTAAATTTCGTACGAAAGCACAATTTATTAATTCAACGATTAAAACAATTTGTCTAGCTGCTAGGAGTGAAAAACTTATGTAAATCGTTGCGCATCATCTTTGTCCAACGCGCTTCGGTTAGAATTTTATCGCGTTTGAACGCTCTTCAGCTTTTATGAGAATGAAGTTTGATTTATCGCTCTTAAATACCGTTCCCCGAATTTTTTCTCGTTACATTTCTTTAGATTTTTTCCCCAACGACCTTAGCGGCGTACGTACGTAAATCATGGTACTTACATCATTACGTAACAGGGCTTGAAATACGCGTAAAAGTTGTTAAAACCGTCAAGAAAATTCGAGGGTGAATTTTTTTTCGTAAACTTTTATGAAAATAAATCCGTTAAAATGGGCTCGACCCTTAGCGAGAGAGCCATCTAGACCAAACGGTTATAGTGGCGCCTTGCCAGGAAGACGGAAAATCTTATTTATATGTTTGTTGAACGTTACCTCGCGCTTACGTATACGATGTTACGGTCGTTTGTTCGTGTTTTCAATTTTAGCGAGCCTCTCGTAACCCTCTCGAGCCTCTCTCTCTCTCTCGCTCTCGTTATACGAAAGTGAACAAATAGCGATTTGGAATGTAGCCGAATGTGAAGAGCATCGATGTAGCATATTGCAAAGAGCAACGAAGTAGATGATACGACGAGGTCTTTTGGATTTCGTCTCGTGCAAGCCTCCTCTCTTCAATCTCGTTCGAAGCCTGGGAGGCTTTTGCTAATCACGATGAGAGCGAGAGATGAGAAATCCGCTCGATGAAACGAGCCGACGAACTTCTTTGAGCCATTCGCAGATGAACTACGTTGGCCTCTCCGAACTTTTGATCTACCTCTTCTTTTTATATCCTGTGACCTCTCAACTCTCTCTACTTATTCCTTGATTCTCAAGACGCAAGAAATACGTATTTCTTTTTTTCTTCCAGAACTTAGGATGATTATACTTCTCGTTTCGCGATGAAGTTAGAGTGGAATTGAAGATCTTTTCTTACATCCTCTATCTCATTCCACTCTGATGTGATACAAAATAATAAAATTCGCCAATTACCTGAGAATAATTTAGATAAGAGTTATTTTTCAGAATCTAGGGTTATTTTTAAAACTTAATTTTCCATTCGATTGCGCGAGATAATTAATATCTGGCGTCATTGTAGAATCGAATGAAACGAACGATCTCTATGTCACACAAAGAAATGTACATCGCCACGTGTGTGTACGTTTAATTTCCATTTTCGTCGCGACACGATCATTGGCTGATATTAATGGTGATCATCAAGCTGGAACAAAAGTAGCCGAATGCGTTTCGAATTTTCTACGTAAGCTCTGTAATGACGAAAATACATTGATAATGTTTATTTGGACAATCGAAAACGTTCCATGTAAGAACGTCGCGTAGATACGTTTCTTTGTTTTTTTTTCATTCGTACACATGCGCACAGTTCAAACACATTTACGAGGTAGTATGTAGTGTCAGGTGGCGTGATAACAAGTAAGAGTTATAAGGTGGCGACGAAAAAATTGGCTATCTTATCGTAGATTCGCGAAAACAAAAGAACAAATTCACCCGTCATCGGGACGATTACTTAGCCACGAATAGCTTGTGAGGATCTCTCGTGGAATCATCTCATACGATACGCGACCTCGTCATCGCGAGGATCGACAATACCGAGAGTATCGATACGTAAAATATATCGATGGTTCATACGTTGAGATATCTACTGAACAAATGGACCACATGGCCACAATGGTTGGCCGCATTCGAAGGTCAGTGAACTGCCGGCAGTACCTAAGGAACTCCGGGAGCAACGTTAAGCAAACCCAAATAAAAAAGCGTGTTAGAGTCATGTATGTGCAAAATTAGTAGATCGCTTCATCAAAGATTAAGACGGGATGAACGGATGATATTTTGTTATCAGTGACGCTGCTCGGTTTCACGATCGGACTTTCGGCCGGATGGACGTCGCCGTTTCTCGCGAAACTAATCAGACCGGACTCGGAGCTACCCGTGACGCTTGATGCATCATCGTGGATCGCCTCGCTCACCCCGATCGGACGAGTCGCAGGAGCGATAATAGGCGCCATAGGGGTCGCTTATCTCGGAAGCAAATTTTCCCTTTTATGCACCGGTGTGCCGATAGCTTTCAGTTGGATATGTTTTTTGATCGCCGATTGCGTCGAATGGATCTACGTGGGAAGATTGTTGCAAGGAATTTGCCAGGGGATGTTCTTCAGTAGTTTTCCACTGTTTAGCGGGGAAGTTGCCAATCCGAAGATACGTGGGGCGATGGTCAGTTTGATAATTAACTCGGCCGCGATCGGTTTCATTATTGGCAATCTAATGGGATCGCTCTTGACGTTATGGGAATTTTCGGTCATCAGTCTCGTTCCAACCATCTGTTTTCTGGTCTCGTTCGCCCTTTTGCCGGCATCACCGCACTACCTGGTGGCGCGTGATCGTCTGGACGAAGCGGCGAAAGCCTTGGTCTGGTATCAACGCGACCTCGATGTCGAGAAAGAGATGGTGTCCTTGAGACAATTCGTCCAGGCAAAAAATACGTCAGGTTTTGGGGAGACATTGCGCGAGTTCACCATACCGCATAATCGCAAGGCCCTGATAATGGTCACCATGGTATTCGTTCTGTTGCAGCTCGGCGGTACGTACTCAATCGGTACGTACATGGAGACGATGCTGAGGCGGGCAGGGGTGAGAACTGTCATCGATCCCGGTATGGCGGTTGCAGGAATCGGTATATTCAGTGTCATGGGTGGCCTATTGGCTATGTACGCCAATGACAAAAGTGGCCGTAAGGTCGTCCTGGCTGGATCCTGTTTTGGTCTTACCATCAGCCTAGGTCTACTCGGTCTTCAGCACGTTCTTCTCGACCAAGGCTACGACACACCGAGTCTCGAGTGGTTACCGGTCGTCGCGATGGTCGCAGTCGAATTTTTCGTCAACCTCGGTATAGGTCCCGTACCGAGCACAGTCGTGAGTGAAATCTTCTCGCCCAGGACGAAAAGTTTCGCCGCTTGTACGGTCAACATGGCCTCCGGTCTCTTCGCTTTCATCAGCTCGAAAACTTATCAGCCGATGATCGAAGCCATGCCCGATCAATACGTATTTTGGCTTTACGCGATCGTCATGGCATCGCTCGCGATCTACACGATCTTCAAATTACCCGAGACCAAAGGCAAGTCCCTGCAAGAGATTCAAGACATGCTCGAATCTAAGTAAATTATTCCTCAACTAGCGGATCACTCCATGCAAGAATCTTAATTATTCCGTTCTTCCTGTCGGTATTTAATCGAATGGATCCAGTTCATATTACAGTGATACGTATTATCTCCAAAACAAGATTTTCACGCTCGTATATTTACACGCTGCGAAAGCTTTTCGCAAAAGACTGTTTACTGATGGAACAGCTTGTACAAATACGACGCTTGACGGATATCAAACATCGCTGAGTTTTTTTTTGTATATTTCCTTCTTGTATCCGGCTTCGCACAGGTCGCATCATACTTTTCGTGAACTTTTCGCGTCTCGATGAATCCAAGAACGATATATGAGCTCTTCGCTCCGTGAAAATCATTGTTAAGGAAAGTGCTGAAAATACTTTGAGAGTTTTTCAAACGTTTCTGTACCGTTGAAATAATGCACTCCCCGGTTCTATATTTTTCTACGTCAGTGTGATAGTACCAACGTTTCCAACCCGATAGTACGAAACTTGACGAAAACTATCTGGCTACTGAATCGCGCTACGGTAATATTGCTCCGAGAGACCGTAAAGTTTATGCACAGAATGTCATACATACGCTATAATATGTATTTCACGTATATATATATATGTATTATAACATATACGTATAGATTGCAGTATGCATTATTCCGGCGTTAAATCGTTCGTGAATAATAGCAGCCATGAATCTTTCCTTTTCCAAGAGTCTTGGCGTCGCCTCGGGAACTCATCCCTCTCTCTCTCTTTCTCTCTCTCTCACTCATCGTACTTTGCGACCCAGCGTTCCTAGGCTCTCATTAACCACACGATCGTCGAGATATCCTACGAGTTCGCTATTTAAGATTTATAACGGATATTCGCGATAAAAATCGATCGAGTTGGGAGGAGCGCACCCTGGGGCCAGAGACGGAGTTGATTGCGCGGATCGCTAACCGGACAATACGGACCAACCTCTTCACGAATGATCCGCGACTGTGACTTCGAGACGAGATTCTTCTTTCCATATAACGTCTCAGGAAAAAGTATCGATACGAATGTCGTCTAGAGTAATAATCATCGCAAGTACTTGTGGAACATAATTCATCGTGAAATGAAATATTGAAAAGATTTTCCAATGCTGAATATCTATCGCAATGAAAAATCGGCAGTTTGGCTTCTGGCAATGAAATTGTACGCTATTTACGAACTATCCTCGGCTGTAATTTATTGTTAATAAAAAATGTAACGTGCCTCCCTCGTTGTTCGTCAGAATTTACACTTTTTTTTCACCGAATCTTTTTAATTTGTTACCGCAATTACCACTTTCCTTCTTAAGGGTTTCAAAGCAGAGTGAACAACTTGTTCTTTTTTTAAACAAACATCGATATCACGCATGATCTCGCTACTCCTTTCTCATTTTATAAAGTTTTCAAGAAACAATAAATAGTAAATTTCAAGCTTATCTCCCGGTACTCACAGATGGCGTGCGTTATAACTCTCCCGTTAAAGCATTTTCCCGGTGGTTTGCAAAGGTACGTGACGTATATGAGAATCTAGAGTGTAACGGGATTACATTTTTTTGTTATTCCTTCTAGTTATACCGCGTATTTACAGGTCACACGTCCATCTTGGAAAGCATCGCAACTTAGTGTCTACGAGGTTACTCGGTGCGTGTAACCACAGGCAAGGGTTGAGACGGTTAAGTAATACCACTGGGATGGGAAAAGGGTCATAAATCCGTGAGAAATGTGGCGGTCGTAACATCTTGTAGGTAGGTACGGGATTGTGTTAGCTACGTTCCTCTATACGGTAGACTGGACTATTCCGTCGCTTCTGAAAGACGCCTTAGGTTCGAGGGTGAAAGCTAGAGAGAGAGAGATAGAGAGGGATGGTTTTGGAGGCTAGGTAAGTAAGCAAGGTACGAATTGTCGCTGCGAATGGACACCCGGGTCCATTGTCCTCGTCGCAAGACAGAACCGAATGCCGGAGGGTTTCGCGGTCAACCCCTTGTCGAGTATTCCGTTACCAATTAGCTCGTTTGCCAGGGTGCGTGGCTAACATTTGACTTCAACATCGTTGTACTTCGGTGCAAAGTCTGCCATTTGTTGCTCGTAAGCTGTCTGACTCGAGTGTAACGTGCTCGCGGAAACTTCGTTTGGCGAACAATTTTCCGGTTGAATTTCGTAACATATCTCGGTCCTTGTAGAGGGTTCCCGGAAGAAAGAAATTGATGAATTACGGTTCGGGACAATTTCGTTGGGAACATAGTTTCGCTTGGCTCCGACTACTAAGGTCGCATCGTTCGTATCGGAAAGACATCAATTCGAACCTCGTATAACTCGCACGACTAGTTAACGCTTACGATATTAATCGAGGGGTCGCCCTATGAGCTATATACGTCGGTCTGTGTTTTGCCCATACTACAACGCGCTTCGCTATGGCGGGTGACAGTTTGCGCGAAAACACGTCAAAATGTATAACGTTTATCGCGCCTGAGTATTCGAGTGTGTAATTGATATCCATTAGCGCATGGATTTTCCAAGCGGGGATGATATTTTGTTACAAATTGAATATAGAATGGGAGGGTTGTTGCGTGTCGATCCTATAACGTATATTTTGTGTGCGAGTAGATTTTGGGTTCGCGCAACCCTTGTCCACGTCGAACGTCTCCATATCGTACCACATTTCACTAATTCGTTTCTTTTGAAGGAAAAACAAAATATATGATCACCGTACAAACAATTGAGACAAGAAAAAATAAAATTGTCAGGACATCTGTAGGACGTCTGGGCGTATCTACTTTCCCTTTGTGAAATGCACTCATTCCTCTGTACATTTCCCCAAGACGAAGAGAGTGTGTACCACACCTCGAGAAAAAGGGAAAGATTTTATTTCCCGAGACCAATAGAGTATTCATGGAACCGGTTGACCCTTGGAATACCTGAGTGTGTGTATACATCACTGATGCCTTTGCCAAGTTGCAACTACCTCTCGCTACATCTGCAACATTCCCAAGAGGCATTTCTCACTTCTCGAGACGCACTCCCTTCTATATGCCTGTGTGTATTTATACGTATGTACGTAAAGGCACTCAAATTTCTCACTCCTTTTCTTGTATTATACCCCTTCTTGGATAGAATTTTCGAATCTTGCAGGACAGATGCTCCCTCGTATATCCAGCCGCGAGAGGGTCAATGGGTTGAACGAGAGGCACGATTGATCGGTCGAATAAAAAGGGTGCAAAGGAGTAAAAGAACGCCCGGAGGTTAAAGCTAGTGCCGATTTACGATGCTCCACGATAGCTTGATTCTTGCCAGTACGTATGGGGCGTTCTGTGTAAACTTTGAAAACGCCAGAAACAATCTTTATTGTTAAAAACTGTTTTTTCATTTTCATCGATTCTTATTTCGTCTTCGATTATTTTTAAAACGTTAAACAAAAATAGTTCTGTTTTTTCTTCAATACAGACTTCTTTAAATCCATAATTTTGAAAGCAATTTTTGTAATTGTATTCAAGAACGAGTGGATTTTTGTTTTGACCCTGTTTTCACAATTTTCCGTGCGAGGATATGAAATAAAATGTAAATCCGCGAGAGGATTGGATTCATACATTGGTGGAGGAGAAATGGAACGACCCATATAGTGTACATCATGGTTGAACACGGTAACCGACTCAGCACTCGGTTACACTCGAGATTTACAGCCCACGTTCGTATTTCACGCTACGATGTGTCGCCACTCTCACCGGTACCCAAGACGAGGCGATAATATCACAGACACTGGCTTAGAAGGCCGACGTAGTTTCGCAACGGAATTTCGGCGTCTTGGCTCTCAATCCGATACAATATCGTTCGACGTAGCTTAAGTACCAATGAAACTCGTAAAAAAAAAGAACTTCGCGCGAGTGAGTAAAGTTTTGTATTTCACGCTCAATCTCCAGTGCATTTTGATTTTTATGTTCTTCCTGGAATGTTTTCCATTTGTTTTTTACTCACTGACGTAAAAATTTTATCAGATCCATAAAACGGCCAGTCGCATTATTTGTAATATTTAACCCTCCATCAACCGCTCTTTCCGTATGGAGTCGTTGTAGCGCAGTGCGCATTTCGCTGACGTACTTTACCGGTTACAACATTCGAATTGCATTCGTTAGTCTCGAGGCACTCGGAACGAAGTCGTTTAGCTCGCCTGTTTCTGACAGATTCACGTCTCCTTCACCCACCTCTAGATCCTCGTACTTACAGTACGCGATACGTGCATAGTGCTCTCGGTCCACCCTTGCAGCATCCGCAACTTGACGCAGCAACGAATGTGTCACTGAAGCTGCGTCGTATAATTCTGTGTCGTTCTGTCTCTTCAACGACGTTCGTTCCTTAAGGGTTGAAGTTTTAAGGGCGCAGAGTATATTTCTTCGTCCTTTGGATTTTTTTCGGCGGACCGAGAATTTGCCATCTCTTGACTTTCGTAATTCCCGAGGAAATTCGCGAATTCGTTCAAAAAACAAATATTTTAGATTTCGCGATGGGCTCTCAAGGTCGAGCTTTTCTGAGAGATATACAAGGTGTAGGGAAAAGCGATGGAACTATAAACAATATTATTTCGTTCTCTGTATCTCTCTCTCTCTATTCTCTCTCTTTCGCTTGGATGCAACACGTGTGTACGATGTACTCGACGGTATTAACGTGGGCGACTGGCTTTGTGCACTCACTTCCAAAACGTACTCACTGTCGTTGGCACAGGGTTGTGCGCTTCAAGCCGGTCTTACACGTGTGTATATACGCATTGGGATGTATAAAGCGCCCGTCGCGGTCTCTTCAACGAATGCTTTGTGATGGACACAATCAACATTGTTACGTCGATGGAGGAGGCGACGGAATAGAACGTTGGAAAATATCGTGGAAAATGTTTTTGTGCTGCACGGAATGGAAAGGTGAAAAGTTGTTGTCGTTACACCGATAATTCATGAAACCACATTTCTTGCCATTTCTTTTTTGCTTTTATATTTTTCAAACTTGTAACCACGTTGCAATTTTTTTCCAATATCAAAGACGATTTTCCATAAAAACTAAAATTTTACAATTCTCTAGTTTGTACTTTGTTTGCTGGTATTATTTATTGTTGGGGTATGTATTTACTATTTGGGGTGAAAATTAATATTCGAAACTTCTAAGTTATCGAGGAATCTCGCAGTTAGGACGAGGTATTGTCAGACTGAAGCTCCCTGCGAGACATTCTCACACGCTGGGAACGAACGTAATTGTACAGCAACCACGGAAAGGCAGTGAATATCACAAAGAGAGAGAGAGAGGGAGTGAGCGAGTGAGAGAGATGGAGAGAGAAGTGCGAGTGAGACTATTCCAGTGTTAACCGAGTACTCGTGAGTTCTAGACAGGCAAACCTCTCAAGGTACGAGTGGCGAACTGTGGAGTCTCACTCGAGTCGCCAGACTCTCTGTTCGTCAAGCCAGCCAGCATAGCCGACTTTACGGTTCAAAGCTCACAGAGTTGAGGTGGACCTCCTCGACTCTCTTTCTACCGTTCCCAGATAACACGCTCGTTACGACCCACCTCTTGGTCCAGCTATCCAAATTTCGTACGTTTTCCAGTTCCGACAATGAGAGAGAAAGAGGGAAGGAGAGATAGAGCGAGGGGTAGTTTCGCTGAAGTGATTTTTAATACGCCAAGAATATTTCATCAGTGTGGTATAAAGCAGTCTTGTGTACCAGGAAGAATAAGAAAAAAGCAAGGCCCGTATGGCGCAGTGTTTGCCCTGCGCAAAGAAGCCGGGGTGAGCGCAGGGGACGGAAGCTTGACCATAATTCATCTCGGGGCATCGGTGCGACTGCGGCGTAAAGTTCCCTATGCTAAAAGAATATTACTCTTCTCGTTCCCACTTCTTAACCAACGATCTCTCGACAACCATCTTGTTTTTATTCTTCCAGCTTTATCCCGATTTTACATCGCTTTTTACCCAATCTTTCACCCTTCCGTTCTTCCATCGAATCACGTTCTCTCGAAGCGTAATGATTGCATCGTAGAAACCTTCGAGAAGCGATTGGCTACGGGCTCGCCTTGGCATCTCAGTCAATTAATGGTTTAATCTCATTTTTGTTTTCACTTTATTTGCACTTTTCCATCCCTCGTTTACAGATCCAAGTCGACGGTGTATCGACCTTGCGACTGTAAACAGTGTCGCATCTTGTAATACAATTTTCGTGTGAAAGATCGACTGGAGCGCACCGCAAAGTCTGGAACGAAGACCAAAGTCAAGAACTGCGGAGAGGAAACCGAGGAAGGAAGCTTCACGCTGGCGGAATAAAGCCTGGGTCTGCATAGTTGTATATAGAACGGTAGAATATACAGTAAGGGTTGGAATTGGCACGAACGAGTGAGCGTTCCCTTCGCTCCCGGGGTTCGCCACTACCACCATCGCGGTTCTTCGCTTTTCTCTCGTTTTCCGCAGCTCATTTCCTCCGTGCAAATATTCTTCCCTCTTCTTATATACCCACTCTATAGCGAGCTGTGAGCCCGCATACATTTTTACAAGCCAACCGAGCAGAAGCCTACCCTCTAGTCCGGGGGTAGAACCGGCTCGACTGTGAACCCTGGGTTGATGGCTGATACCCGTATATTTATGTATATATATACCCGAAATACTTTTTAACGTTGGTTCGTTCTTGGTTTTCGAGGTCCCTGGGGGCAAACGATCGATCATCGACTCTTACCAATCGTCGATTGTTCCACAATCGTGAAACGTAGATTGATGACGACATCCAGTTATACACGGAATTCCTGACAATCACGTCGGTCGAAAGTCGTAATTCTCAACCGAAATGGAAAATACGAGTGTTTGTTCGATCCGGGTGAAAGTGATATTGATCCTGAAGAAGGGACACGCAGCGAGTGACGCAGCATGGCCTAGCCAGGCCTGGTACATTGCCCCGGAACTTACTCCTTGAAAATTTGGGTCATCGCCATCCCTTGACGCGTCTACGCGACTTGGCCAGCCACCAAGGCCTTCTTCCACCTCCTATGATCTATTTTCATCCCCCGTACTCCGTACTCACTCCCGTACGTACCTACTATGATATGCGAGCAATCGTCGCCATGATGAATGGGCTCGAATAAGGGTTGAGGAATGGCACGTTTTTCACCCAGATAGAAATTATTGGGTTAGATCTTCTGGCAGGCTAGGACTCCTATCTTCCTTTTCTTTTGTAATGATGATTTTGCAATATCTTTTACAATAAATTCTTATTCGTTCTCACGTTCCGACCTCGCAAGATCTTGGCAATAATCTTCGACAAATTTCTTCCATTGCGAATTATCGTTATCGCGATTTTATCGAAAATGTTAGTGTCGCGGGGCTGTTGCTTCCTTCTGCAAACGCGTAATCGGATAAAGAGAGAGCTTATCGCGCAAAGCTTAGGCATCAGTTGTAAGTATCGCGGGAAGGACGGTTGCGTTATACGCTTCGTATGTAATGTCGAAACGTGAACGTTTCTACCGAGACAGTGCTATCCGATCTTTTCCGGAACATTTTATACGTTACAAAGGACACGAATACGTGGATTCGTACGAAGGAGTAGACTAATCGGATTATCTCGTTTTCGGTAATTTCACTTTACTCGCTGGAAATCTAGTGTCTCGAATTGAATCCTGCTTGTAAAGAAAGTGAACTCTTTCCTCTAGTCCGATGGTACTATAGTCATAGTCGCGTCTTGCCCACTACGATCTCTAATGAGAACGATTGAAAATTAAAGAGCAATTAGAACGCTCCACTTAAGATCACTTTTGTAAACGCGCCTTTTTTTCAATTCCTTTGTTCTTCCGTAATTAGCGTCACAAATTCGCTGTTGTTCGACGCTGAGTTTCGAAGTGCAATGTACAACATAGCTTGCGAGTTATCAACACGTACAATTTCCACCTTTCTTCACTACTGATCTCAAAAATCTTCTTTTTTTTACATCAATTAAATTCTCGAAATTTGAAGTTTAACTTAATTTATTATTCTCGTTAATGTCAAGATCCATGGCAATTATACAAAATAAAATTGTCAAATTACTCCCTCACGCTTTATCAGAGCTGAGATTTTTCTTTTTGCCCCCTATTAAATCAGCCTGTATCTGCTGCAATGATTTGCCCTTTGTTTCAGGCATGATGAATATTGCAAACGGTATAGCCAAGAGTCCAATCACAATATAAATCCAGTAAACGTACTGTTGTCCCATCAAAATTACCAACGGCTGATAAGTCTTCGTGCAAATGAAACCGGAAATTGCTGTCACTATGCCAGCGAAGCAGGAAGCTATGCACTTGATGTGGGGCGGAAAAAGTTCGCTCAGTACAGTACTAGGCACTGGTATGACACCAAAGAAAATCGCCATTTGTGAAGAAATTAGAGCTGTGATCGGTAGCCATTGCAAAGACCTGGGGTCGTAATCAGCCTCGAGCAGAGTGAAGTGAATTTGAAGAGCAACCAAGGCCAACGCTGATACCAAGCTGGAACATATGAGAAGAACGCGTCTGCCGAGTTGATCCATCAGATTCAGCGATATTATGGACGAGACAACGCCGAACATCAGGACGATCGTTGCAGACATGCCAGGATCGATGATCGTGACCTTGGCCTGAGTCAAAATTGTCGCCATGTAGAAAATGACGTTGTTCAATCCGGACATCTGCATGAAGATGTTCAGGGCGATTATGATGAAAGTAGCCTTTTGTATTTCCGGTCGACGAAATTCACCGAAACACTCGGGAATAGTCATGGCGCATGACTCTGTCACGAATTCATCAATGGCCGTATATTCCCTGTCAACGTCGCACCCACGTTGGTACCAGGCGATCGAATGTCTGGCCTTCTGGGTTTTCGAATGTTTGATGAGATGATGAGGCGATTCGGGCAACCACGCGAAGACCGCTATCAATACAACACTCCCGATAAGAAAAGCTACGCTAGATTGTACGATATCGAACATTGAACCGATCAAACTTACGAGAACGTTACCAATCGGTGAACCGGTTATCGCAAGCGCAACGATAGCTCCGCGAATATTCGGATGCGAGATCTCACCTAGATAGAGAGGAAAACACGAAAAAGCCATACCGAGGGTCAAACCACCGAAGAGTCTAGCCACGTACAACCACGTCGCAGAATTCGCGATTATCATGAAAGTCCAACAGAACGCAGCTGGCACTACGCTGAGAAGATTGGTCATTTTACTGCCTAACATCTGGCATCCAATTGCACCGGCGATTCCTCCGATTAGACGGCTCATATTCACAAGTGCCGCCACCCAGGATCCTTCTTCCTCCGTTAGTGGCAAGGTCGAATCCTCCGCCGTCAATTTAACCACGTATGGCGAACTCCAAGCCCCTATGAGGCCAACTTCGATCAGTAGACAAGTAGCTAGGAGACAGGAACAATCGATTTATAAAGTTTTCAAAAATAATCAAAATTTAATCAAATCTTACGGGTTTTATTTATCATCGTGCAACGTTATATCGAAGAAATGTGTGAAATTAAAAATAGAGTTATGATCCAATGACGTTATTAGATACAATAGCGATATTTGAATGTGATAACGGTAAAAAAATAATTGTGCGATAAGACACTTACTCGTTATTCCAGCCAGCCATTGTGGCCACGTTTGTCTTATGCCAGGAATTGTTGTCACGTTTACCATCCTTCCATCTACCTTGCACTCGATTGTAAAGAATTCTAATATTTATAGTTCGTCGACACTAGCCATTGATGAAGCAATGTCGTACGTAAATTCAGAAGATCGAATTCCGAGCATCTACGTACGTTGTAGGTATTTCCCGCGACAAAGTTCTCACTCGATTGCTATCAGTGAAATGTTTTAAGATAGCGTTTTAAACTGACATTAAAATACAGCTGCCACGATAATTTACATCGTTCCTTTTCAATCGTCACGTTCAATACGCAAGTGAAGTATTTATTTTCCTTAAACTGTTTATACAGATTCCCAGCTTATTTATATCTAACAATTTTAATTCAAATGTTAGTAAAAGTTGATTGATCGAATTTTTGTACACGACAAAATAGTCACGCTTATCATCACGATATAAAAAATCACGACGTGATTCATCAATTTTACGTTATTCGAGAGGATAAAGAGAACAATGACCTTTACAATACAGTTTTTTTGTATAATTTATTTTATATCAATAAATGTCAAGCGGATAAAGAGAACAATAACTTTTACGACACAGTTTTTTCGTATAATTTATTTTATTACAATAAACGTCAAGCGGATAAAGAGAACAATAACTTTGATAATATATTTTTTTGTATAATTTATTTAATTTAAAGAACCGTCTAATAAACATCTTATGTCACAAAGTTCAAGTTTCCCAAACACGTGCGAGTTGATTATTTTTTGGAAAAATGCGTCCTTGATATTGTACAGTCGATTGAATTTTTTAAATCCATCCAAGTGTTACTTACCGTACGTTACCTCGAGTAATACTATGTACACATTATGATGAAAATTTGCTCGTTTCGGGCTTCGGAGCGTAGATAAGAGAGATCAATGTACATACGTGGCTTTGCAACCTCCTTATCATCGCGTGTTTACGACATTATTCGTTACCACGCATTACGGTGACTTCTCTGCGGATACAGAGTAAACAATATTACACTCTCGTCACGCTAACCATTTACATAAGTGTCATCACGCCGCATCGTTCCCAGAATATCCAGGAGAAGATTGTAAAGAGTATAAAAACGATAATTAACCAAACATGAAAATATACGTGTATACATCAGTTGGAAACAATGGAATTCACTGGCCGTGCAGTTTTGTGGGTCAGTATAGCTTGAATCTCCGGTAGACTCTTGCCTTTGGTCTCGGGAATACAAACGATGGTGTAGATAGCGAGGGTTAAATTGAGTAATCCGTAAAACCAAAAGACCCATTGTTCCGCGGTGAGATCGACCATCGGCTGATAAGTCTTGCTCGTGATAAAAGCAAAGAGGGAGGAGAAGACATTTGCCATGCACGTAGCGGTACTTTTAACCTCGGGTGAGAATAATTCGCTCATGAGGGTGGAGGGAACGGGCGTTATACCGATACAGATGGAGCATTGGAAAATAACGAGAGCTATAATCGGCAGCCATTGCGTCACCAGGTCCGAGTTGAATTTATCGTCCAACAATTGATAATCAACTCCCAAAAGAGCGTAAGACAGGGTAATACCGAAACACGAAGCCGTCAGCATTATCTTTCGTCCGCACTTGTCGTTGGCGAACATCGACGCCCAGCCGAACAGGATACCAAGAACCCCGATAATAATTACGACCAGAGGCGGATCGATCACCCTCACTCCAGCCTTAGTCAGTATAATCTCCATGTAAAATGATACGGTCCAAAGACCGCTGAGCTGAACGAAGATGAAGACGATGCTAACAATAACTACGGCACGACGATTTTCCAAGGAGAACAAAGTACCGAGCTTTTGTCTGTAACTAACGACACCGCGTTGCGATATGAATTCACGCAACGATTCCAATTCCGGGTTGACGTCGACACCACGACTGTACCATTCGAGGGACTTCTTGGCCTCGTCGAGACGATCGTGAAGAACGAAATAATGGGGCGAGGCGGGCATCGCCGAGAAGAAAAGGAGAAAGGCGATATTCGGCACGAGACTGAAGCATGAAAATATCCACATTGGGGTGTATGCGCCAACTAGGTTGCCCAACAGCACTCCCAGTGGCATTCCTTGAGCTATCAGCGAGATCAAGGCGCCGCGTATCCTCGGATTCGATATCTCGCCCACGTACAATGGAAACGTACTGAAGTACATGCCAAGCCCGAAACCGCCGAGTATTCTCGCTACGTAGATCACCCAAACGGAGGTTGGGACAAGAAGTAGTAGCCAGCTCAACGCGTGAGGCACCCCCGTACACAGTACCGCGAATTTCGAACCGTAATAATCGATTATCACTGCCCCGGTCACCGCACCTCCTATTCTTCCGAGACTCAGTATCGCCGCGATCCATGAAGCTTCCTCTTCCGTCACCGTCAGCTCCGCGTCCAACCTCGTTAATTTTGCCAGATACGGCGACGTCCAGCCGCCCACCAGACCAACCACGACCGCCAGCATGAAAACTAAAAATTTTATTTTATTTTCCTCACGTCCTTTTTCTTCTTCTTAATGTCGTTTCGTTCTTCTTTTGTAAAAAAAAGAAACGTTACGCTTCTCCATCCATCGATCAGTTATTAAATTGTAACAAAACACTACGTTCGAATTTCGAAATTATGACGTATCTTACGGTCACGAACCTTCCACTGCCGCGAGCCACTGGGGCCACAGTATCGGCCTTACTTGGCCGACGTTCGCGGTCATTTTTCTTTGCTTTTCTTTTTTCACGAAACTTTTGGCCAAAGTTGAGAAACGAGGAACGATCACAAATCTCCGTTGTTTCTTTTATTCTTCGTAAACGAGTTTTCGGTGGCTCGAGGCGACAGTTCCGTAGGTCGAAGATCGATACGCCGATTCTGTAACGGAAACTTTGTCGTGTCGTTTGCCATTGCACAAATGAGAAGTAAAACTATTCTTTGGAATTTTGGGTGAAAGCAAAACAAACTTCAGTTTTAATTTCGATTAGCTGACCTTTAATTTCTCAATGATGAATTTTCCAATTGTCAAATTTTTGATCGATAAGGAATTATCTAACGATTTTTGTTAATGACGATAATTTATCGAGCCCCTCGGTTGCCATCGTGTCTCTTTCTGTTTTCACTGCGACGATGGAATGTCGACGGCCAATTAGAGCTCGTCGCGCAAGCTCGTTCGCGACCGTACGTTTCTCGAATGATGATTTCGTATTCTTTCGTACGCTCAGCTACCGAGAATTTCTCGTTGTATTCAATAGCGTTACGGTTCGACGACCAAATACTTCAGTACGCCAACTGCTATTTTCTTCACACAAATAATCTAACACTTTGCTCGATTCGATTGATAAAACGATGCAGACGCGCCTGGCTCGTCTCATTTAGTTGGTTAGATAACGCCCTACTCGTTATTCCATGTACACACACATCGATTTAATGAAACGTCTAATTACTTCTTCTTCGTCATTTAACACGCGAACCACAAAACTGATGTCTTATCGAAACGATTTCAGAAGATGTCACAATCTTACACCATAATTTTTATTCTTATCGAATAAATTTGATCTTAATTAATTCTATCGTTACGAATTAATTTTTTCGCTATTCGACGACGAAGACAAACTCGAAATATTCCCCGCTAAAAATTAACGCCTGTTCGATTCTCGTAACGACAGCAAGATCGATCTATATACATCACGTGACTCGTGACGCCAAAATCGGAGGCTGAGACATTTTTCGAAACGGGTCAATTGATCACGAGAGCGACTCGAAAGACTTCTCGATTATACGCGCCGCATGCAACTCATCGTAACGATGATAAGAGAAAATCTTTGTACTCGTGATAACGCGAAACATCACGAGTACAAGTTTACAAATATCAATAGAACGAGAGATTGCTAATTGTCACATCAATAATTAATCGACCATTCGTTTCATCGATTGTTCTTTAATTTATTTTTTCTCCCGACCGATTAATCTCCCATTCTCCCCCTCGCAGCTTTCCCACGTGTAAGTGAATTACACGCTCGATTCAACGTACAATATGTTTCGGTAAGAGATCCTACGCCACATTTCCTGTCGGATATAGAAAGTCCGCAATCCGCGGTTTACCGAAAAAAAAAAGTTGGCGCACGGTGGGTCGGAGTCGATTGGCCCGAAGCGCTCTTCTCGATCAACTATCACGAGGTTATGGGCGAATAGCCCATATTCGAGAACAGTAGCGACGTAAGCGAGGTCTTGCGGTACACATTGTTATACACACACACTTCCCCCAGCCCGGAGGGTAGTTGACGTCCCCGGTGGTTCTTCCGTCATTGCCGTCATGGTTATCAACCAAGAGACAGAGAGAGAGAGAATACCTCGCCATTGTGGATCGGGTCAAGTCCGTGGGTCGACCCACAAACTTCAATATTTGATATCGGTGCACAGCGAGGGACTTGCTCGCATCACGGTACGATGCTTCACGTACGTCGTCGCGATTCGTCGAACCTCGATTTTCCCGTAGCCACGCTCAAATACACATAAATTGCCTTCATCCTTCGATCCCTGGAGAATCGTACAACCAAATTATACAACGCTTAATGACTAATATTCCATGGTGAATGTTGCATAATCGAACTTATTCAAGCAGAAAAAATCGCTATACTCGAAATTCTCTCACAATTATGATACGTTGATCCAGCCTAAGGTTCAATGATCGCGTAAACACTTGGATAAATAGAGATTAAACTAAAATAATTTTCTTTGTCGAGCCCTAAAGGCGCGTTTTGAAATAAAGAAACTAAAATAGGCAACGTGTTTTTTTAAAAGATTTTGCGAGAGTAAATATTTGTGTATTTTCGTGCGAGTCTCATTGACGAAGAGGCTGGTAACGTTTCTTTGACGTTGACGGTCGGCACTTGGATAAGTAAAGAATTTTCATTCTCGTTTTGAAATATTGAACCGAACGTTTTGAGGCGAGGAAACGCAAGAGAAACAAATAACGTAATTCCAAGGAAAGTTTTGCGTGCGCAGGCACGTGGGTACTTGTGTTACGTCGCGAACTAAAAGTTTTATAGTTTTCACAATTTTTTTAATCAACGAGCGTTGCGTGTGAGTAAGATCGGTAAGATTTTCTCACGTTGCGGTACGTTGGAACGTAATCGTAACGTAGCGTGGCTATTTTTACGACGGTTCAAAGTTACAATCGCGTGTGTACGATAAAGGGAATTCCATAAACGTCTTTTCGGTCCAGTTTATTCGGTTCGTTCGAATACTTTTAAGAGCTTGGCGCGCAGTTTTGGATTTCGGTAAGAGAGAAAGAAAGGAAGACACGAAAGGGAGAGAGGAATGAAAACGCCATTAATAATGTTTCGTACTTGGATTTCTGCAGTTTGGTTGGACTACGCGATACTATAACGTAAATAAGTAATACATTCGTACGCTAGGGGACCGTTTGAATTCAAGGGATAGAGAAAAACGTTGAAAATAAATTTTTATTTTCTCGATCAGAAATTTTTCTGAAATCGAGAACGACGATATTATATTCGTTCTTTACGAATAATTTTTTATTTGATAAGTGCTTGATAAAGTTAGGTGAAATATTTTTTAATTGCTCGCGATTTATTACCGGAGATTACGAGTATAAAAATCTTATTTTCAGGTTTTTAGAAATATTTGATTCAACGACGAAAAAAACACGAAAATAGTCGATTTTTCTATTTTCACGACCAACGAATTGCTATTTCTCGAGTGAATTCCGTCTCTCTGCCCAAGTACATTGTCTGAGGGAAAATGACCACGATAGAGACTCGGGGCTATATATATACAAGTTTGCCTTCACGTTTGATCCTCCCGTCTAGCATCGTTTCTAGGCTTTGATCAAATTTTTTCTTGGCTTCCGGATATTGCAAACCGATCGAAATTTTCTTGGGAACTCGTAACTGTAATAAAAAAAACCCAACATAAACCTCAATCCCCATGGGATATTATTATTCACCAATCGCTATTAAAAAATTGACTTTTCGGATGAAAATTGCAAAATAAAAACTCGAAATGTTGTCCAAAATATTTGTCGAATCTAATCACAGCAATGAATCGTTTTTTTCACAACAAAAGAAAAACAAGAGAACAAAGAACATTCTCATTTCGAACCTTGTAATTGAACATTCACCTTGTCTCTTTGCCTTTCGTCGTTCCTTTGTCGCATGTAAATCGAGCGATCAATGGATTGGAACGTCTTTGCTCTTCATTTGTCTCGAAAGTTCAATCCCTCAGACACCTTTCAGATATCCGACGCGATGCAGTACCCGCCTTATCGATGGGTAATAGACGAGGCCGACGACGACAACGAGGTCTACGTCGACAAAGAACTTCGAGATAAGTTAAAAAGCTTGCATTCGTTGAAAAGACGGAGAATCAAAGTACACTCGATCTAGAGTCCCATTAACTTTTGCTCCTTCACAAACGGATCCGTTATTGAATATTTATAGAGTTACACGATGGCAAAGGATGTCACTTCCGTTCGGCGATATATATACCGAGGCATCGAGACAGAGAGAGAGAGAGAGAGAGAGAGAGGGGAAGCAAGAAAGAAAGACGAAAGACACGATAAAACGAGACTCGAAACGATCCCGCCACGTTGCGATACAACGGAGAGAGAGAGAGAGACAGAGACAGAGAGAGAGAGAGAGAGAGAGAGACAGAGACAGAGAGAGAGAGAGAGAGAGCGAGAGAGAGAGAAATGATTTTGTTCAGGATTGGCTGGAAATGAGAGGTTTTCCTGGCGAGAAAAGCGGAGAGAAAGGGAAAAGAGAGACAGAGAATGCTCCGAGCGCCATAACGGAACTTTTGCTGGTATCCGTGAATTTCGCAGTAAACTTCGAGGTGCCAATTTCAGTCCGTAACTGGGTTGCGGAGGGGATGAATTTACTCGTTTCTTCCGTGTTAGGAGAGTGGAGACTACGCGCATGCGCCGGTAAAAACGTCTGCGGAGCGCACGAATGACCCATGTGTAAAAGTTATCGAGGCGATGCTTGTGTGTATATAAAATTGTTCCAGGGTCTGAAATCGAAAGCTTAATTATCGGCGATTCTTATATATGCCACTGGTGTCTTCGAAATTCTGGCTCGGTTTAAGCTCTGTCGAACTTCTTGAAGTGTCTTAATGAACTTCGCAAAAATAAAATATAAAAATAAATAAATAAATTTTTTATTCTCTCGATGCAACTACGCGATAAATAGCAAAAAATATTCAATATTGTTCAGTCGTTGCATCGAGGCGAG
>JAPYZU010000691.1:0-42039 GCA_030523005.1 Tryphoninae sp. B BG-2022a
ATTATTATTATTATTATTATTATTATTATTATTAAATATTGATAATTATAAAATTTGTAATTATTATTATCGATATCCAGGTTTTTTTTAGGAACACGATTAGATTGGAATTATTTGAATGGAAAAGTCGATTTTATTTAAACTTCGACGAAGAGTTTGAGTTCTAATGAAAAGAAAAAGGAAAATTAATGAAAGAGGAATTTTTCATAAAAATACGCTAATACGTATTATAGTGGGCGAATTTAATCGAGAGAACTCGATCGAACCGCTCGATCGAGTTTCGCGCCTGAGAAATCTCGCGAGCGTGTCGTGAGAGCGATGGAATTCGTCGAGCCGTTCGGTTGAATACGACCGCGCGCGCTCTCTGGCTTCGATACACCACCCGCGGTACCTATGGCAAAAAACAAGCTGCACCGGTATCGGCGCTCGAACTTCGCATATTTCACATATGCCACGATGGATATATTCGCGACACAACAAGCTCCCTTCGATCTAATCGAGGGAAGCGAACGGGGTCGTGACGTTTATTATTATATCCTGACCTCGTAAACTATCTCTCCCTGTTGGTGCTCGTGGGATGCGACGAAGACAGGACGGTGACACGGAGGGGATTTCGAGTCTTTGATTTTCTCTCTCTCTCTCTCTCTCTCTCTCTCTCTCTCTCTCTCTCTCTCTGTCTCTCTCTCTCTGTCTTTCATCGTTCCGTACTCGCAAGGCTTCTCGTGGGAAAGGACGCATGTACGAAGTCGTACAAGAATTTCGAACCGCTTGAATTTCATCGGAGGCAATTTTGCTTCATCGTACACGCGGTATTTCCGTTTGGATCTTCCAAGGCTTCCCGGATTCCTGGGGATAAGAAAGTCGGATGGGAAAACAAAATTGGGATTATTTTTATCGTTGTTAAATCGAATTGTTTGTGATTTTCTTGTTTTATGGAAGAAGTACGATTGACTGGGTTTTTAGAGGCTTGAGAAAGGATTGAAATTTACTGGAATGCGATATAGACAATTTCGATGAGAATCTCGGAAATTCTAAAAATTGAATTTTTTGCGATGCTGTATCTATGTTGTTGTTCGTGTGATAGAAAATTTCACGAATAACTTTTTAAAGAGCTCGCCGAGGACTGGACAACCAGCTAAGGACCATTCGAATAGCTCAATTTTTGCGGCCGTGACGGCACTTTGAAAATCGCGATTTTCAGGGTGCACGGGAAATCAAAAAAAGGCCAAGGGGATGGGGTCGAAATTTGTTTTCGTCCAAGAAGACTTTGTTGGGGTGTCGCGGAACCGGAAATTTGTTGCTGGTGAAGATTATGGCATTATTTTGGTCGATATCTCCAAAACTCTAGGAGAAAAAGGTAAAAAACCTGAAATGGCGATTTACGCACTTAAGACCGATAAAAACTGAAAAATCTGAAACGAAACCGTAATTTTCTTATTGTACGGGAAATTTGCGATGGACATAGACTCTTAGAGCATGAGAAAAGACTAAAATTCACCGGAAGACAATATGGCCACTTTCGATGGATATCGCGAAACCTGGAAAAGTCGACTTTTCGCGGCGCTGTGGCTCCGTATGCGCACATCCCACGGAAAATCGCACGAGTAACTTTTTGAAGAGCACGCAGCAATCTCAAGAACGAGATTACGACCATCCGAACAGCTCAATTTTTACGACCGTGACGACACTTTGAAAATCGCGATTTTCAGGGTGCACAGAAAAGCAAAAAAAAGGCCAAAGGGACGGGTCGAATTCTTTTTTGCTCCAGAACCCCTTTATTTCATTATATTCACGTTTCGCGGAAAATTTCCGATTCCAAAATGACCCAACAAAGTCTTTTTGGACGAAAAAGAAATGTTGACCTTCCCTGACCTCCAAAAATCAAACATTAACTTAAAAAAATGATTTCACAGACTTCCACTGCTCAGAATTTCATGAAATTTGAACCACGTATCAAGAAAGATATGTACTTTCAGAAAAAAGAATTTTTTAAATGCATTTTTTGACACTGGAATACGTCGAACCTCCTTAACGGTTGGTGAACTTTTTGTTCCAGGGTGGTTTCGCGAGGGTCTACCTGATGACCGACGTGGTGAACGGCAATCAATACGCTTGCAAAATCATACCGAAAAATCGTATGCAAAAAATTCACATACAGAAGGTGAGCCAAGTAAGAGTTGGTCGAGCTGAGAACAGAGCGAATACGTCGTATCTTACGGCTTTTCATGATGAAAATCCTATTCGACTTCTCGATCATATCGATCAAAGACCATGTGTCATGCAGCTCGTTCAATGCTTTTTTCCCGCTCTTTACAGATCGCTCGTGAGATCATGATTCACAAAGAGCTAAATCACGTCAACGTCGTTCAGATGCATCACTACTTCGAGGATAATATCAACGTTTATATGCTTCTCGAGCCCTGTCCCAGGAAGGTAAGCCACTGATTCTTTCTTTATTTTTCTCACGCTTTTTTTCTTTCAATGAAAAAAAAATTTTTAAAAACAGAAAATCGTTTGAGAACAAAAAACAATAATTTTTGTTCGTTGAGAATCGTTTCGTAGCATTTTTTATTCCACAGTTCACACAACGAAGAAAATATGTTTACAATTCTGGAATTTTTTGGATAATTAGGAATTTAAAAATTTTTGCCTAATGAAAATTTTCGTTGTGGATTAATATACTTTTGGTCTGACTATGGTTTATGATTAACGTTAAGAGACGTATTTTCGAGAACGATATTGAATGTACGATATTGGAAGATAAGTGTCGATTGCGTGAGTTATTAATTACTATGCAAAATTTGTTGATTAAGAATATTTTTTAATTATTTTTATTTCATAATAGACGCTATGAAATAAAATAGAACCTGGACAGAGAGAATTTGTTAATAATTTTTACGGTGAAATTTCGGTAAAAATTACATTAAAACTTGAAGCCGGTGATAAATGTGCAAACAATTAAAAATTGACACTAGTTTCAAATATTTTACTGTTAGGCATGTAAAAATTGTAGCACGTGGCATAATTTTTACACGCGATATACAGAGCTCACGGATTACGGTCAGGCGACCTAGGCCTAACTAATTTTACTGTGAAGAACGTAAAAATTCTGGTGAACGCACGCAACATTTCGGCTTGTTTTTTTAAATTTTCAAGACAAACACGCAAATTTCTCAATGTGCACCGTACACTTTCATTTGTATCAGCCCCTTTTTCAACTTATTATAGTAATGTTTACGTTTCACGAAAATTTGCTGTTAGTTTCAGTAAAAATTCTTGAAAATATTTTTTATTTCTGTCACGCAACAGTAAATTTGTACCAATTTCCGTTAAATTGCATAATTTATTTCCTAAAAACCTGAAGAATTGTATATTTGCCATTCAGTTATTGTGATTTCGCAGTAAAAATTACTTAAAAATTCTTTCCGTGTGATTATTCGCGATTATTATGAAAACAAAAATATACAAATGAGACAATCTTTCTAATTATTCTACAATAACAATTTTCTTCTCAGTTTTTATCGTTTTAAATTGTCTTCGTCGAAAGTACACAATTTCGATCCAATTATCGCTAAAAATTTCACAAATGCAAGAAAACGATGAAATCCCCGAGAAATCCTGCAGACGAAAGTCCGAATCGATATTTTGTCAATTCTCAATCCCTGAAAATGTTGAATTTCGAAAGGTATAATTGCCGAGGAACCGACCGGGCAACGGCTTCTATTATTATTCCGTTATTAAAATAAATTGGAACACGTGGTTCGATCAAAACACGTGACTCGACGAAACGAGCTTTTGCTGGTTTCTTCGTCAGCCCAGATGAAGAGAGACGGAGGGGGAGAGAGAGAAGACTTTCCACCCCTTTTCCTTTCATCAGAATAAATCTTACTCAACCTTGAAGTTGTTCGTGTGACTCCTTCGACCTTCCCTCGCGCCTTGTACGTATACAACACACCTATAACCGATATCTATCGTGCTTGGTCGAAGAGTCAACGAGGCTTAAAATAAGCTTCTCCGAGACCATTTTCCTACCACTGGGGACAATCATCACGAACGAGTGAAAGATCGATGAATAACGAGTAGATATTGGACGTATCGTTGGTGAGGGGGTTGATGATACAGCGACCATGATGGAAAAGCACACATACGTGTGTATGCACGAGAGATTTCATTTCCCTTGGACGCTCGAGCAAAATCGGGTCACAATTCTCTATATAACACCGCCCAGAGTGTCCCAGATTCTCCACGTGCGCTGCTCCTACTCACTTATTATTATTATTGTTTCATTGAAAGCTGGGGATTCGGGGTGGTACCCGACCCCATTTCTTTGTCGAGCCCAGTGAAAAGCGTCGATCGATAAATTCGACGAGAAGAAAAATGAATGTTCGCATTTCTTTAAACAATATCCACCGTCATACTCCTAATTCCGAGACAAGTGGAGCAAACTTCGACCCTGACCTTACAACGTACGTCTCATCATTTTTTTGTGGCAGTTTTCCAAGTCTCTTCAAACGTATGCGATATTTTTCTATGTTTTTTAACGTTGCTAATGGAGCTTGTTTCTTTTTTAGAATCTATAATTAGTGTTTGAAAATGCTAATGACAATTTGTTTTGCAGGGGCGAGTTGCCACGAGGTAAAAAAGATTTTTAAAAGATGTTTTTAATATCTTTTGATATTTATGTGCAAATCTGCATCTCCGAATGCAAGCAAGTCGCAGAAACAATAACTTTGTTTTTATAAAAAATTAGAAAAATACATTGTATGAAATATAAAAATTAAAATTCATCTGTAGATATAAAGTGTTCCCTTTATGTATCGACTTTTTGACAGAAAGAAGGTTCGTTGAATTCAAGGACTTGTCTTTTTTGTCATCAGAGTCTCATGCACGTGCTCAAGTATCGTGGCAAAGTCACGGAACCGGAAGCTCGTTATTACATGAAGCAAATGGTAACTGGTGTGGCGTACATACACTCGCAAAAAGTCGTACATCGTGATCTCAAGCCAGGCAACATGTTCCTGTCGGACGGTATGATCGTCAAGATCGGTGACTTTGGCCTGGCAACAAGACCGGACGGACAACGTAGACGAGTGTAAGTATTACACCTTTCTATGCAATAATGCAACTACGTTTTATCGATCCAAACGATTTGTCATATTCGTCGTGAAACCAATGCAATTTTCTCGACACGCTCGTTGTCACGTTTCATTAAAGTTAATGAAACGAGACGGTTCTGTAACAAGAACTGTTGCTTTAACAATTCACGAAGTTAAGCATCCGCGCATTAAACGCAACTCCATTGTTAGCTCCCGAATCTTTTGTCGTTCCATTAAGGCAGCGCAAACCCTTCGACTCCATTCCATCTCGTTAGACCGATTAATCACTGGCTTCGTTGTTCCTCATCCTCCTTAACTCCGTAAACGATTTTACCTCCTGCAAAATAAATCAATTGTAATCGAGCGAAAACACTTTTATTCTTTAACTAAACATTTGTATTTTTTAAATTATTTCATTGTATTAGGTGTACAACTTTGCTTCCGTCGTTTTTCTCGACATTCGAGAGTTTATTGTAAAAAACTGGTTATACATTTACGATTAAGAATATTGTCCATCGCTGGCCACTACTTCCTCCCATCTTTCGGGCAACGTACAAATCCCGTGAAAAAACTGATCATCTTTTGAGGCGATCCATGTATCGATTCAATTTTTGACTTCTTCATAAGAACGTAAGTGCTGGTCACCCAGGCCGTGTGCCATTGATCGAAACAAGTGATAGTCAAAAGGAGCAGTGCCTGGGTAATACGGCAGGTGGGGTAGGAATTCCCATTTCAACGTTTCCAAGTATGTTTTGACCAGCTTTGCGACATGGGGTTGAACATTGTGATGCTGCAAAATCACTTTAGCGTGTCTCTCGTTGTATTGCGGCCATTTGTCTTTCAATGCTCGGTTTAAACGCATTAATTGCTTTCGATACAGATCGCCTGTGATTGTTTCAAACGGTTTTAGCATCTTTGAAAACCTTTTCTCATCCACCGCAATGCCGGTCTTTGATGTCAAAATCACCGTTCTTGAATCGTTGAAACTACTCACGAGACGTTCGTTCACTAATAGCGGTCTCGCCATAAGTATTTGAGAGCATTCGATGAGCCTCAGGCGCAGATTTCTTCATATTGAAGCAGAAAATTAAAGCCTCCTGCAAATGACGAGAATTTGGTTCGTAAACTGACATTGTAATCGAGAATGACTGTACGATGTGGACACAAATCGACTAATGTTTCGATCGGTTTGTGTTGACAAATGCCCAAGCTTATTGTATGATGTCTACATCTGTTTACTACCGCTTCTATGTACCGCAAAAGTCATCTATTGAAAAACGGCGGAAGCAAAGTTGTATACCTAATAATATTCTTAAACGAAAAATAGTCTTAGACTTTACGTTGATAATCGATGGAGTGGTTCAAATATTTGTTTTCATTTTAACTTTTCAACTCTGTAAAGTAAAACGTAAATGATTTAGGAGGAGCACATAAAAGTGGCTTTGTACTAAATATGCTGAAAAATGGAATTATGAGGCTTATCGAGGACATGCGATGAGTAATATTATACGTGAAAGCCAATAAAAGGTTTATAATTCGAATAAATGTTGCAACCTTTGCCAAATATGTTTGAAAAGCTTACACACTAGTTTCATTTCTTGTTTCGTGCAAAAGGTAACGTTATATTATTGATGTAATAAATAATTGCAGAACAATATGCGGCACACCGAATTACATCGCACCGGAAGTTCTCTACAAGCAAGCGTACAGTTACGAGGCTGACGTATGGGCATTGGGATGTATATTGTACGCTCTACTCGCTGGTCAGCCTCCCTTTGACACGGCTACTCTCAAAGAGACTTACGCAAGAATATGCAACAATCGTTACAAGAAACTCGATGACAGTGTCGTCAGTTTTAGCGGACAGGATCTCATACGTTGGCTCTTGCAGCCAATTCCAGAATTGCGACCTAGTTTGGAACGAGTCAAGGAACACGCCTATCTCACGATGGAATACGTCCCAGCAAAATTGGCTCATACGTGTTGCTACAGAACGCCGACGACGCATACGATAATACCGGAACAAGCACCGACCACGATCGTTCAACAAATCGGTCTCTCTGCCAATTCGATGATCTCGAGGGGTCTCGTCTCAACGGAAAATATCGAACGTTGCAAACAGCGTGAAATCACGACCGGTGGATTGTTAACAAAAAATCAACTGACGAACAACGGCACGTTGAGCCAGGGACATTTAGATGCTGTGAAAACCAACAACTCTGCGAAGAAGCCGAAAGTCGGGAATTGGCTGTTGAGAAAATTGCCAAAATTGCCAAGATTTCGTCAACGTTTGAGCAAGCTTCTTTGTCCCGAGAACAGAAAAGCCGACAGCGTCATGATGCATCGAGCACTAGAGTCTTGTCTCGCGGAAATTCGTTGCACGAGGACCCAGGAGAATCCTATACTGGTCGATCGTATCGTTCCTCTATTCGTCACCAAGTGGATCGATTATTCGAATAAATACGGGCTTGGCTTTCAACTGTCTGATCGTTCGGTTGGTGTCCTCTTCAACGACAGCACGAAAATGAGTTACACTCACGACAGAAGGTTCGTTGATTTTTGTTTCCTGCTAATTTTAAGAATTTACAATTTAGCAAATTAGTTTCATTATTTTTAATTGAAAAAGAAACATTAGCCATTACTTAAAAACTAATGAATTCATTGGAAGATCGCTTACCTCGGTAATGATTTTATGCTCCTTACATTAATATTTCTTTAATTAATACGACCGAATTCTTCTCGATTGCTGACAGACGAGTGGAGTACGCAACGACCGACGACGAAGTGACGAGATATCGTCGTGAGAACGAAGTACCATCGAGCATGGAGGAAAAGCTCGAGTTGCTGCGCCACTTCACTCACTACATGGATAATTTTTTGACGAACGGTGGTGAGGTCAGGGAGCAGAGAACGACGAAGTTTTCGCGAACGAATTCGACGAGTGTCCCTAGGATGCGACGCTGGTTGAGAACTGACAAAGCGATCGTCATGGAACTGACCGTGCCATTGTTACAAGTAAACTTTTTCGTCGATCATTCGAAGATCGTCGTCTCCGAGGGTACACGAGGACGAGGCTATCTCGTTACTTATATCGACGCAAGTAGACAAGCATCCTCCTACTGGTTGAATGATCTCCGTGACGTCGGCTGTACCGCCGAACTTTACGAGCGTTTACACTACGTGTGTAAAGTAATCGCCGAATTGGAGAACGATGCTATTTTCGAATCAGCAACAACCACCGTTACGCCTCATCAGGGACATCGAAAAACATTAAGAACCTGAAAATTCAACGAATAGAATGAAGATAAGGAAAAGAAATTCGTCATCGTCAAAGTGTTCTTTCGCAATACCACAATATCTGCCGTTTTAGGGTAATCGGAGACTCGGCTTAAAAACAAATCGATATATAGCATATACATAAATACATATATATATTTTTCATAATCCACGAGAATTAAAAATTCGACAATAGTCGATCGCGAGCCGCTTCGTTAGTATAATTAGCGCATCTACACAACGCAATACGTTTGCAGGTACTACGAACGATGATCTCTGCCAATTGCGTTATCGAACCTCGATGCAATTTCTTGTGTACGAGTATGAAATAATTGAGACGAACGAGTTTGTATTCTCGGTGATCCTAGTCAGCGCGCGTTATCACGGCTTTACGTATTAAGGAAGATTGTGGTTAATTAATACAAACAAACAAAAGGGTTACTCACGTTTGATTTGAGTGCATCGTTGTATTGTAGGCGACACGTGGCACGTCTCTATCAAGGCGTTGCTTCTCATTGGACCGTTGTTGTACGTTACATCATACAAAAAACTCTCCCTGCAATACACGACAATTTATTAAACGCCTTTGCCAATCATACTTTCTCTCGTAATCGCACATTTAACTATTTGTATCGATTATCACTAATTGTATTATTCATTATCGATTGTTGAATATATATATACGCCATTATTATTGTCACGGCTGGACTCGCACGTCACGACGCTGGCGCACCCTGGCGGTGAGATCGGGCGACATGAAGACGCACCAGGGAAAGGGCTGGTATATAGACGGGTATGTTTATGCAGCTTTCTTTAACGTGTCTAATCTTCGTTCTGCCCGTTTCCTCGCTGTCATCGCGCTGCGTCACTGGACTTATGATTTAGGCTTATTATTACAAATATTTCGTCAACTTCTCAAAGAAACGGACGAACCGAGGCGAAAGAAGAAAATGATTGTTGAACGCTACGCGTTTGTTAACGGTGTATTATTATCTAGGTATAACGAGAAAAAAGCGTTATTATAATTTTCAAGGTCGAATGAAAAGTGTCTCGAATCGTTGAGTCATATGTATTTAGGAATGTTACGTTATTTATTTTTCTTTTTTTTTTCTACATATCGTTTGCGTCTCGTAACGTTAAAGAAATATTGCGTACTCACCGCGAGACGATTCAAGCAATAAAACGTATGCAATGGAGATCTCAATATTATACGGTCGTTGTACAACTTATTTACCCGTTATTTTTTTTATTATACTGTAACGGTTTTTATTTGAATACCCTTATACACTCTAACATTACATACTTATTGTACTTAGAACGAAGACTATGCTATTGTTTACTGCCGAAAGATAGCAGCACCGAAAGTGGTCATTTTTGGAACTATCGCCTGATAGCTTGGCGGTCAATGTGGCCAATATTGGAAGTAGAGCCGCGTTGACCGCCGATTCACATTCGCAACTGAACAAAATGGTTGACAACCGTGGAAGTAAACACTTCTCGCGTTATTCGTCGTGAGAGATCAAAATTCGTACTGGGTGACGAATATAAAGAGTTTGGCGACTGCACTGCCGGCAAATGCTGTGTTGTGATATATTTCCATACTGAGATCGAGTTCTATCTCTTGTGGACCGGCGATACTTCGCGTTAGGACGAGAACAGCTTGCGATGGCGAAGGTCTTCGTAAAGCGAAGCAAGATTCTGTCGCCCTCGTTGTACCAGGCGGTGCACGGACGTCAACAAGTGCCATGCTAAATTGTACCGTAGATCCGGGCAAATGTGTTCCTCGCATTGTGAATAATTCCAGCTGACCGCTCGATGGAATCGGCAACATGCTAACGAATGTGATGAAGTTGTAAGAAAAGTGCGAAGGCGCGCGGAAGCAGGCGAGATCGCCGCTTGGACAGTAGCGAGAGGTTCGAACACATCGGCTGCAAAGATACAAATAATTAGATATTTTGTAACCTCCATCGATAAATTGGATTTGTTTCGCGCATTGGATTTTCCCGCGGTTAACCTCACTTTTTTCTTTCCCGGTCCCTGTAATAACCGGCTGCGCACTCTATCTTGTTGCAGCGGAAGCTTCCACGTGTGTTTTGACACATTTCGTTTGGATCTCGGCAAGCTCGTCCCGACGCACACTCGTCGATGTCTGCCAAAAGTTTGAAACAAAAGGCGTGCAATTGATTAACATTTTTTTCAATATCCAACAAGATGATATGCGAACGTTCAGTTTCCCTCAATATAGAGGAAGTTTTGTTGGTTTTTTTTTTCAGAGATTTTTATGTCAGAGTTGGTAATGTGTCTCATAATCAGAGAATCACATTTAAAAAGAATGTTACTTGGGTATGTTTCTTCTTAAATAAATTTAATGTTAGTCCATTTGTTGATTTTGATTAATTGGATTACCCTGACAGGTTCTCTCATCGGGTCCAAGTTTGTAACCATTCGGGCAGCTGCACTTGTAACTGCCAGGAGTATTTTCACATATACCGATGCAAAGATTATTTTCCTTGAATTCCACGCACTCGTCGATGTCCGTGCAAGATCTGTTGTCGGCATGGAGGCGAAAACCTGGCCTGCAAGAGCAGCGATAGCTTCCCCATGCATTGACGCAATCGTGCTGGCAAATACCCGGTTGTCGTGAACACTCGTTAACATCCTGACAGATGCCAGGACCATGCCCAGTGGCGACGTTTTCGAAACCACCTTCGCATATGCAACGATACGAGCCAACGGTGTTTTCGCAACGGCTGTTCTGGCCACAAATGCTACCGAAATTTTGTCCCGCATAGATACTGCATTCGTCGATGTCCACGCAATCTCTGTTAGGACCTACTACGTGACCCGGTGGACACTCGCATATGTAGCCACCCTGACGATTTTTACACGTTTGACCTGAGCCACACTCGTGAGAACCATCGGCACACTCGTCGATATCTACGCAGTGTGTTCCGCTCGAGGGATCCAGAGTATATCCGCTTCCACATAGAACTCTCGACATGCATCTATAATTATAGGCAAAAAGGTATAAATCATTAGGATCAGAGAATTATTGGCTTGAAGCAGTATTGTTCATTACATGAAAAAAAGATTGTGGATAGCTCAACGATGTTTTTAAGGTTTAAACTGATTAATGCCGTATAGTTTGAAGCATCCTCTGTCTTTGCTCGACCGATATTAAACACGATCTTTCACCTGTAGGATCCAATAGTGTTGACGCATTTTTGCAACGATCTTGCGCAAGGATTGGGCGATCTCGCGCACTCGTTAACATCGATGCACTGATCATTAGGACCATCTTCGAAGCCACGAGGACAAGTTCCTCTCGAACCCACGGCGATGGTCGACAGTGGAGTCGTCGTGAAAGTTCTCATGGTAACAGCCGAGGTTCGTGGACCTCCACCGGGTGAATTGCGAGGATTTTTGTCGCATCTGTAAGAGCCCAAAGTATTTCGACAGTGATAACCACCGCTGCAATCATGAGTTCCCAGAACGCACTCGTCGTCGTCTTCGCATATTTCCGTCACCGCGTTCAACGTGTAACCAGTTCCACACGGCAGATATCTCACGCAGTTGTAACTACCGAGCGTGTTGTCGCATCTCTGGGTGGATAAGCAATCGTTCTCCAATAGCTGACATTCGTTTATATCGACGCAAGCCTGAGTGAGATTGTCACGACGAAAACCGATTTTACAGTCGCAAACGAAACTACCCGGTGTGTTCACACACTGCTCGTTACTTGTGCAAGCCTCATCGTCCTCCTGACACTCGTCGATGTCAATGCAGCCACGATTTCTCACGTATCTCATCCCTGACTGACAATTTTGTCCGGCTTGCGGCGTTTCAAGCTTCAACGGAGGACGAGGCTTTATGGGAACGGGCGCTCGTGCACAACTGTAACCACCAGGTTGATTGTAGCATACCTCGTTGCCACAGGTATGCAGGCCTTCGGTACATTCGTCAATATCTATTGAAAAAAAGAAACGAAAAATGCCAATGAATTTCATTGCGCTCGATTCAGATTTCAAGCGAAGCTTGCACACGATTCGGACAAATAATAACGATCTGACGAAATGGGCAAAGCCGTTACAAATTTTGCAAGGATGTGATCACGAAGCACGATGTCAGGCAGCTTGGTAATATTAATCACAAGTCCTGAAAATAAATTCTCAAAGAGGGCAATTTTTCATTAGAAGAAGTTTCTACAACGCGATGAAATTTGATTTCTTTGCTTACCCGAACACTGTCTTCTTGCAGTATCGTAGCGATAACCCGACGGGCAAGCTGGTTTTTGTCGGTGACCCCGTCCACTCACGGGTGGTCTCTCGCATCTGTAAGAACCTGGCAGATTGACGCATTTCTCAGAGAATCTTGCGTCGCACGTGTAATCTCCACGCGCGCATTCGTCGATATCCTCGCAATTCCTGGATCGTAGCGAGTACTCGTGGCCCTTTGGGCACTCAGGATATCTTGTCACACATTCGTAAGTACCATCACGATTGACGCAATAGCGATGAAACGCGAGTGGACAATCGTGTAGATTTTCTATACACTCGTCTATGTCGACGCAGCTACCGTTGAATAATTTACGATATCCTGTACCACAAGATGGTACTAATTCACAATTATACGTCCCATTTAGATTTACGCAACGATGAGTCATTTGAGGACAGTCGTGACGACCAAGAAGACACTCGTCGACGTCGAGGCAACCTTTGCTCGATGGATCGAATCGCCAGCCAGTACTGCATAACGGTGAACAATCGTAGCCACCCGGCAAATTTTTGCAACGCTCGTACTCGCGACAACCTGGGCCCTCGTGACACTCATCAACGTCGACGCAACTGCCGTTGTAAATACGGCGATAGCCCTTTGTACAGGTCGTTAGCCGATCGCATACGTAAGAGCCATTCGTATTGACGCAACGATGAGTCTCGCGAGGACAATCGTGATAATTCTCGAGACACTCGTCGACGTCGCGACAACTTCTGGTCGAGGCGTCGTACTGCCATCCATCCGTGCAACGCGGCCAACAGTTATAACCACCGGGAAGATTCTCGCAAGTTTCATTGTCCTGACAAGCCGGACCCTCGACGCACTCGTCGATATCAACGCACTCGCTGGTGAAACGATCACGCTTGTAACCCGGTAGACAAGGCTCTACATTGACGCGAGAGAAATTGATCTTGGAGGTTGTAGATGCAAGGAGTGGATCTGCAGAGAAGATCACAAGTTTTAATCGGTCAGTGTGATTATTCGTATCGTTTATTTTAGACATAGCTCTAAAAAATAAACATATCGAGGATATATTGTACAAGAAACCTTCGTTCTTCTTGTCCAAATTTGATAACATACCTCGGCATTCCCCGTTAACCGGGTCAATTTCAAAACCCGCCTGACACTCGCAGGTTCTTCTATCTCTGTTGTAGAATGATCCTCGTGGACAATTCCTCATGGATGTCTCATCAGTCAAAGTATTCTCTGTTTTACTATTTATTTCCATATATTTTTCATCGTTAATGACGAATCTCGCATAGTCGCTACTGGCGACTTCGGGTTCTCTTTGCGCTTCTTCCTCCCTCATAGTACCTCCCGCATCGTGACCAATTTCGATCGAATTATTGTCTGTACGATTCGCGCAGATATCTTCACCTTTCTCGTTCAAACAGTCGTTCGAAGAGACAGAATGTTTCGATCCGTTGCTCAAAATAAGTAAATCGTTCGTCGCTCTATGCTGGGTCCTTTCAATCTTTTTACACTCATAACTACCTATGTTGTTAACGCAAAGAGTTTCTGGGTCGGGACAAGGATGCGAAGATTCCGTACACTCGTCCACGTCTGTTAAAATATATTGAATTAATTATTAAAAGTATTGTTCTTTCAGGGTCGAAAAGGAAAACCAATGCAATGGATTACCTACTCAAGGTGACTTTCGAGATGCAGCAAATCACGTTTCTCGCATGCCAGGAAGTGTTAAGAGAAAATGTTTCATGCAACTGTGAAAATCAATGCTTGGAATCCGTTAAGTCATCCGTATTCACTCACCCGAGCATGTTCCAATTCTCTGACTGTAGGCAAAACCCTTTCGGCATTTTAGATCACACTCGTAAGCTCCTTCAGTATTTCTGCATGCTTCAACCTCCGGTAAACATCCGTGTATTTTCTCCGCACACTCGTCAACGTCTATTTTTCCCCATGTAATTTCATATTAATAAACACATTTTTTTCTCAGATAACAGACGTGGTTCTTACCCCTGCAAATTTTGCTTCCTACATCAAACTTGAATCCAGCCGGGCAGGCCTTTGGTCCGCTCAATTCGTGGCAAGTAAAACTACCCTGAGTGTTCACACAAAGGTGAGTATCTTCGCTGCAAGCTCCTCTTAGTTCGAGACACTCGTCGATGTCTAATTTGAAAACAAGTTACTTTCGATACGTTTCATAAGAAAACATTTTAATAAAGGATATGTAATTGACTGACCTGTGCAGATTTGAGCCGCTGGATCCCATTGATATCCGGGTGGACAACTTTGTTGACGCAAATCATACCCAGCGTTTCTATTCGTCGTGCTTGACACGCATATGAAAGAACCTACGACGTTTGTGCAATCTCCGGGGCAAGGATTTGTCACGCATTCATCGATGTCTGAGCGATCGCACGAGAGGACGAGTGTTCATGACAATAGGTGGGAGAAAAAAGCAACAGAGGATGAAAAAGCGAATTACGAACAGGTCGATGAACATGAATGTAGCTCGAAGCTTTCAGTGGTTAAGCTGTCGAGGCATTTTTACGTACAGAAATGAAGAAGATCTTCTATTTGAACAGTTGGAAATGGAACTAACTTCGTTTTTTGGACAAATGAAACATTCCCTCATCTCTGTCGTCATATTATGAATTCAGACGATACGATCAAAGTATCAAAAGCAACGCTGTTAATCTACGACTTGACGATTTGATTGGACAAAGACATACCATCGCAAACTTGACCAGTCTTGTTGTATTCGAATCCGGCTGGACATCGTGGATCGAGCTCGTTGTTCTCTTCCATTGGTTCGCCGATTCCACTGGTTATGGGTGAACAAGTTTGGCCGTCCTCGCCGAGGACGAAACCGGGATTGCAGCTGCACTTTACTTCGGATCCTGTATCGGTGCAACGTTGAGAACAAGGATTGTTCGTCTTGCACCTGAATTGAGAAAACTTGTGTGTACTTTTGAAACTGACTAGTTAACACGCCGGGAATAAATAATCTAGCACGTTTCTTCTCTTTTCACAGTTACCTGTCATCGGGCGAATTCTTCCTACAAGTTTTGCCGTCTTCAAGAAGAATTGAATCATCGGGACACTTGCAGTAAAACGAGCCGGGTGTCGGTACGCAAATGTCCGAGCACAGAAGGCCTTTCATCAACTGACAAATATCATCGAGACCTGCGTGGAGAGATCGAACATCAGAGCTGTCCAGTCCAATCACATATACAATTTACTCTCGCCGTCTCCAAGGAGAGCAGGCGCGCACGATCGATGAATAATTGAATGTTTCATGAGCGAGCCAAAAATATCATTTCAACCCACCGGGTGTCGGGATTTCGGACGAAGATGCATCCGACGTGAAATCCGACGAGTCGCTTGTTGTTGCGTTTACGTTGCTCGTCGTAGAAAACATGGGCGTCGAGGCTGTGTCTGTATCCGTGTTGATCGTCGTCGGGGATGCCTCGTGACAACATTCCAAGAAAGCCGGATCCCATGGTTTACCGAAGGTAAACGATTTGAAACCACAACCCTGGCTCATTGAGCCCGTTAAGATACCTTGACGTTTCAAAGAAGATAAGACGTCATTCGACATGATTGTCATATGATAAACGAACGATTGTAATGTCTACGATGAAATTCATTGCGACCTTGTCGAATATCAAGTTAAAAGAAAAATCTTAATTCAATGGAATTTTACTTTACGTAATCTAGATTAGAATCTTGGATCAATTGTATCGACGAAGCGTCGCAATTCTTTCATCGACATTGTCCAATATTTCAAGAACATTGTTAGCGTATCTTATATCGATTAATTCAATAATTCATAAATTATCAATATTCTCGCAAAACTTAAATTTAGATTACTTTAATCAACACGAATTAACATTTGTTTACCGAGTTTACAGCCCTCGCAACAATCTCTTCGTTGATCACCGGGGCATGGTGAATTCTTCGATTTTCCACTCTGAACGCACGCCAGACCAGCTCGCGCATCTTCTTTGCCCTTCTCGCAGCTCTTCTCGCGAAAAGCTCGAACGCAACAGATGTCAACAGCCTCGAGACAGAGACCCTGTTCGACGGGCGGCACACCGCTCACCGGCCCCGTGAATTTTTCACATCTCAAACCTTCCGACGCCCAGGATGTACCGAGGCCGCAGCATCTCTCGAATTGACTCTCCATCCTCGCTTCGACGCTCGTGACATCTGTTTCGACAATTAAAATCCAAAAAAGAGGGACCAATGAAATGCCTGTGAAAGTTTCTAACACACGTGCGATATTCACATATGTACGTTCGATTATAATGTTTTTTTTATCTCTGGACAATCGTAATCGTCCCGATAGACTCTATCATTGACAATACATAGAGAGAGAGAGAGAGATCGGACGAAGATAATGTCTATAAAATGATACGTTGAAGCGTCTATCAACAATCTGGGGCAAGGCTACGAAGTTTCGTCACTGCGAGCAAAGGAAAAACGAACAGAGAAAAAAAGAATTTCAAATTGTGTTTGCGGGTGAATAAGAAAAATCTAAAATCTGCGAATATTCAAGCTTCGAGGAGATTAAACGCACATTGTCGAGCGTCGAAATGATACGTATTGTAGTATCGTCGTGTTTGTTTTTCTTCGAACTGTCGCTCAACAAAATGTGCATCTTAGACAAGTCAAATAAGACTCTTACTCGTTCGTGATATCAGCTTTTTTATGCACGAGTTGAAGCAAACAAGTTCCAAGCATGTAAGAATTTACACTGTTTTTTTAATTACTGTCGAAATAACAAGAAACACTAATTTAATGTTTCAGGAGAACGTATGAATAAGAGCGAGAGTCGATAATGAAAACAACGAAAATCATAATCAGCGTATTAGATGACCGTACTGGGTCAGAGTCACTGCAAACTCGATTAATTAAGATCTTTACTGCGGGGGAAGGATCTCAATGAAGCGCTATGAGACATTGTACGAAGATTCGTTGATATGCAGATGCGTGAGTAAATGAACATAGTACTATAATAGTAAAACTACTGCTGATACATTTATAACGTTTTCTTCTTGTCAAAAAATTCATAGCATTGTTATAAAAATTAAATATCTTCTCGAGTTGTTACTAATTGAAAGATAAGTTGTTTTATTTTAATTAAATAAGTACCAATTTCTTTATTCATTCAATAAATTCAAATGACGTTATATTATGTAATAATTGCCTTTAGGTATCCAGATCAGTGTGGAAAGAAGAAAACAAATCATCAGCGATGAGTTCTGAGCGACGAAGTACGGACGTCCGCTTTGATGTGCCATCTTCTTGCGGACAGCCCAGACAGGTCAGGATTTGTTCAACTTTATCGCCTGTGTCACTCGATATCTCGACAAGATTAAAAAGAAATTAATAATTTACTTCTTTTCAGAAATCTCTACGCTCGCGCGTATCTTAATCTAGTGGACGATCGACGGAGAATCTATTTATATAGAAATTAAAAATGCGGATGAAGAAATGCAGCCGGCGACGAAGTCGATCTTCGGCAGACTGAGCGTGCCGAGGGTCGAAGAATCGAGAGAAGAGATACCGAAGGGGAACACGTGTTTCGTCGAACGCCTAGACGGGGGTCTTCACGACGATAGGGGAACCTGGTATCTTTCTCTCTTTCCCTCTCTCCCTTTCTCTGTTGCTCTCGCTCTTGGTCTTGCTCTCCCTCACACACAAGCAGCGAAACTCTTGGGGGCGCATCTCGTTGATTCTTGTTTTTTTGTTAATCTCTTTCTTATTCTAGGACACTCTTATGAGTATAGGTCTCTCCATATCCTGACATATCCGTCTCTCATCATTGATACAACACTCGAGCATGAAAAATTGTTTATAATAGTACGAATCTACTTTAACTTTTTTTCATTTAAACAACTTCGTTTCTATTTGATACTAATACAACGATTACCTTTTGACATAAAAGATTACTACAATGGAATTTAAGACATAGCAATCTCAAATATTAAAATCGATTGGATTAATTAATTCCCTGTAAAACAAACATTTGCAAATTGTCGTGGCAATTGAAGTTCATTTAATCAAAGCTGTTTCACAAAGCGCCTTCAAGAAATTTGTCATTACAAACTATAGAAGATACTCGAATTGGACAAACATACAAGATTGTAACCGGACAAGTTCAATTTCAAGTGTTTTTACTCATAGGCATATTGCACAGATATACGTACATGTGTTCAGAGCTCATAATCATAATATCTGCAGTATGATATCATTCTCCGGGTGGACTGTGCTTGATACATATACATACATGCATTATTACACTATAATTCGTACACGTACATACGTCTCTTGAGAGCCACGTGCTCTGTGACTGGGCCACGAGGCCATTCCCTCCATAAACATAATTTCGCCAACGTGATCTTGTCCGTCGTCAATGTAATTCGCCCCGTGCTTTTATCCCGATCGCTCGTCCTCTCCCGCGGGAAAGACCTCGAGATTCTCGTCATTCGTGATACGATATGGGACTTGTGAAACAGTCCTCGGTTGTTGTGAAAAAAGAAAGAAAAAAAAACGTATCTAACACAGTATATATTTCAGAGTCTGGATCCTTCCGTGGCTTGGAGAACGCGACGAAGAAGCGGAGGAGACGGGCAACGCCAAGTATATAGCCCTTTTTGCGGTTGCGAGTTGGCATCTGCGTCCACCGAGCTTTGGAAGTATGCTGTATGCGTATATACTTATATACATGACCCGTGGGAACAAATAATCGAACAAAACCATCGAGTATCTCGTATAACAAACGAGCGACATAGTAAAACCAAGATCTCTCGACGTTTGCATCATTCGAAAGACGTTCGTTCGTGATGGCAAAAAATCTTGATGGGAAACATCGCTCTTATGTCGTTCAATGGCAAGGGGTACAATGGCAATGAAGTTTCAAAAATGAAGAGGCAATATATGCTGTAACACTTCCATAAGAACAAAGAGCTAGTGATTATATCAATGAACCGATTCAAAATTTGTATTATCTTATTCTAAAATCTGATACGAACAAAATTACTACTAGTGTTATCCGATGTGGTAAGAAAATAAGTAGAGTAGTAGAGTAGAAGATAATCGAGGGGAATTGTTTTTCAAATGTTTTTCAAATTTAATGGCACGTCATATCTGATTAAAAAAAAAGCTCGCTAATATACCTTTACAAGATTTGTAAATGAAAGTGAGTTATTTGATCCTTGTTATTGCGAAAGTCAATTGGTATTTCTTTGTCAATCGGAAATTTCTTGGTGACGGTGGTCAATGAAAGTGCGAGATTTTTATTGACGGTAGAGCTGGATACTTGTGAATCTGCAAAATTAATAAATTTAAAAATCTCTTTTAAATCTGTTTTAAAATCTAATTGGACGATATCTTTTTTGTTTCAGTTACGGTTTGGAGATGATTTCAATGCTGACTCACCGTGGCGAGAACGTCTTCTCGTTAGATAATTACGCATTTTGCCAAACCAGCCCTCACTCAAACGTTCACGAAATTTCGGTGTGGTGAACGTGTATAAGAGAGGATTAATCGCACTGTTGACCGGAAGAATGAAAACGACCACCCAGGCGTGAAGATCGGCTGGTGAGAATTCAAGATCCAAGAATTGAAGAAATAAGAAAACGTGACCAAGTTTAAAAACGTGACTTATCATAAATTAAATATTTTCAGGGTTGTCCGATCGTGACACACAATCAACCCGAAGGATCTCAAGGGACATTTACTGAAAATACTTATCTTGTGATGAAAAATAGCACTTACGTGGTACGAGATACTTCGTGAAAGCCAGAATTTTGAGCGCTATTATCGGTGCCCAGCAAGCAGCATCGGTCAGAACGATGAGAAAAAATCTGAACGCAAATTCTGAATCGCCAACTGAGAGCGGTGTGTTATTACGTGTTCGCCAGATACTTGCGAACATACCGACATAAACGGAGCCTATGGTAATCAGTCTGGAATAAAGTAAAGAATAGAAAAAGTAAGTATTAAGAGAACAAATATACCAGAAAGTTGCCAATTAAAATTTGCAATAATGGCAAAATGGAATAATGTTCTTAAAGCTTCCGTTGTCAGAGAAGAAAAGAAATAATAATTTGAAATCATAAGCTTTAGAGAGAATGATAAAACTCGTATAATTCGTTTAAAATTCTTTCTTTCGTAGACTCACCCGACAAGATTGAGGCCAAGAAATATGAACGCCGAGTATTCCCAGCCAATGAGAAACGGATCGTCGATGTGAAGCGGAAAACACATTCCGTTTACGCCGTAATAACGCGTACTGCTTCGCCAATGTATCGCCGGTATTATAGCGAGAATTATACCTAATACCCAGATGACGATCATTGAAGAGAAAGCAGCTTGAGGAGTGAGTACACGATGACGCTTCAGAGGCCCTGCTATCAGCATGAATCTTTCCACGGACATGAATGAAAGTATCATCACCGAAACCTTTAATCGATTCAACGATTAGTGATTATTATCGAGAGCAAAGTTAAGCGAAGAGACTGAGTTATAAAAACGTTTTTCATATGATACCTCGGATGATATCATCGCTAAAATTCCAACCAAAGTGCACGACCACGAAGACATCCACACCCTCGCTTCCTGATTGTAATTATCACGAAAGCGGACATCCTCCAAAGCGATTATTAGCAGATAAAAGCCCATCAACATGTCGGACACTAGAAAATCCATAAGCAGTGTATACATATTCGATCTATAAACTGTAATCGCGTATGATTTATTAGATAGTGAGATACGATAATCGATCAGCACCAGAGTCTAAACCCATTGCGCTTTGAATATCAGCTATTCGATATTTTGTAAGTTTTTTCATCATTGAAAAGTAAATTTCCATAGCGCAAAATCATTATTCGATCAATTGTTAGTAATATTTTTGTGCAACTTATTATAAAAAACGATAAGTTCATTAATTGAAATTAATTTATGTACGATCGACCATTATTTAGAAAATATCTATAACTATGTAAATGATTATTTCTGTTAGTACAAAATTGCTATTTATTGTTGGACTAGTTAGCGAGTATAAGCAGATGATTAGAATTGTATGGCGTTGGGAGATAATTTACCAGCGAGATTTCTGATAACGATACTGAGCACACGATTTTCATCCTTCGCTGTAAATCGTCCCCACAGAACGAGCGCATTGCCCAAGCAAGTAACCGCTGATATGCCCCATACTGCGGCTCTTAGTAAAGGTTTTCCCAGCAAGTGAGATAACGATGACACCCCTACGAATAGAATTTTCTTTATTTTTTTCCCCCTTTCTAATACATCGTTATATTGACATTCATAAAACTCGCAGAAGGTCTCGCAATATCGAAACGATCTTTTTGTGATATTATCACTATTCACCGAGATAATGTACAAAAAGCAAAAGTAAAAATGTATTCACCATCGCTGACTGGTCGACATTTTGGTACCTTAGGCGCATACGTCGTGCAGTAGTGAAACTTCTTGAAATATCTGATAAAAATTGTAAAACATAATTGTTTTTGTAAGCTTCTACAATAACAGCTCAATCGTTCAATTTGCAAATTACTCACACGAAATCTAATTTTGTGAATAGATCAAACACATTTTTTTCCACGTTGTCCATGTCGATTTCCTCGACTCCACTGAAACAAAGCGAATAATTGTAGATACCTTAGAAATGTTTAAAGCGCAAAGACATAGTTTGTTTATGTTTGATCGAGGACTCACAGCGATTGCAAATTTGTAAGTGGATCGAAAATTGCGACTGGCAAATCTTTGATGGGATTGTAGCCAATCATTCTGGAAAAAAAAAGAATGCATAGGCGTGAGTGAGATGAATCATCGCAGTCTCGAAAAAATGTACGCGATAATATATGATATCCCTATTTTACGCGTATTAGCAGTTAGACAGACAAGCCCAGTGTGTTATTGCACGATTTATGTACGCAAGCGAGTAAACTTTCGTTACTGTATCGTTGACTCTGTGCAAATACTTGTGCACGCAGCACCGGCACGTATTTCGAGCTTAAAACGTTTGTCGAATTTAATATCAAACTGTGTCAATGTATAAAATCTCTACTAGGACGATTATCATAAAGCATAAGATTATACCACACTTACAATTTTGTAATATTTTGAACAGGCTGAAAAAAATCTGGTGGCACTACGACGATTTCGTTGAAGGCGAGATTCCTGAAAAAGCAATGAGAATTCCATTTGAAACTTAATTGAACGATTCGTATGTCAATCGTATCTTGACAAACTTACAGCTCAATGAGCATCGTCAAATATCGAAGAGCATTCGGGCCTACGAACTCAATCTGGTTTCTCTCCAGGCTCCTAAAAATTAATTGTATCAAAGATTAGTTATATATCACAGAGACACACTTTTGTTATGTATGAACGGTTACGTACAGTGTTTGCAGGTTCGGTAATTGAGAAAATGTGAGGTCGGTCAATTTATCCAAATTATTATCGTCCAACAATCTAAAAATATAAACAGACATTTTTTCTGCTTCTTATCGTTGATTACTTGTTTGATTAATTATTCGATAAGCGTTAGATGATATTCGATGAACTTACAGTTCCTTCAAAGCCGGCAAATGGGGGAGCATCAGTTTGTCCGTAGTGAGTTTATTTCTGCTTAAATCTCTGAAAGGCAACAAATTGTGAGGATAGAAGAAAATAACGACTATGCAAAGATTTCAATTAACTGGTATCGAAGAATCCGGCTAGTGCAACGTATCTCACTGTATTCATGAGAACTTCACTTTCCTGATTACTACAGAAATTTGCATACTTTTCACTCGGACGATATTCCCAAGCTAGCATTCTTATCAAAAGAGCTATATAAACGCTCTATCCATCTCGATTCTCTCTGAGGACAGATTTCGTGACGCTGAACTATTTTATTTCTCAGTAATCTCGGTATATATAACCATCATCCACTCTGTACTTTATTTTCAAATATACTGCCAACGTAACAAAAAAAAATTCTAACATCTTCGAAGCTAAGACGTAAAAAGGAACTATTCCTTGCCATACAAATTTTAGTGGATAATCTCACGATTAAAAATAATGTACAATATGTCGTCAAAATAAAAATTTCTCTACAAGCTACTAGCTATGCCAATTAATATTTAAAAAATGTACTTTGTCACGTCGAGTCGAAATTCTATTGACTTTTTCGATTGTTGTAAGTATTTTTGCAAATGACAAAGAAAACTTGTGTAAATCGTTTTTTCACATCTTTCACAACAAGCCTTAGTCTACTATGTGATAGTTAAAATGTCTCATACTAGACTATTTTCTTACAGCCATTCGAGGGTTGTGCTGTTTTCAAAATCAGACAGATCGGCGTAACAAATACTGTTATTGTTAGCTCGAAGAGTCTCGAGAGATGAGAGACCCGCCATTTGACCCATGCGAATTTCCTGAAGCTTGTTATTCGAGAGAAATCTGCAGAGGAAAAAGAATCGTGAAATTATTTTTTTCTTCCAGCCCTATGGAAGTTCATTCGATTTTATCGAGGTTCACTTACAACCAAACAAGTTGAGCTTGATTGGCAAAAACTCCTGCTTCCAGTCTGGTAATATTGTTCTCTTGTATATAACTGAAGAAAAAAGTGAGTTAGAAAATTTGCTTTAAATTCCTTTAAATTAATTTTCAGATGTCTATATCGAAATAAAAGTTGGATAAGATGAGAATTGTTGGACGTATTTGTATACTCACAGTGAACGTAACTCTGGGTATCTCACGAAGGCATTTGCAGATATCGATTCGAGCGAGGATTCCGCCAATGTTCTACAATTGAATTAATTGATGATTCGATCGAACGTGAGGTTTGTACTTTCTCGAGCAAATTGTAATCTACTTTAAGCAATAGATTTATACATGCTCTATTAATTCATTATGAAAATTGTAGGTGTATAGAACACATACATAGTAGTGACGTTGGGCGAAAACGTTTGAGGAATGTCCGTATACCCGAAGCAATTTACAATGCAATTGTTGCACGTACAACCCTTCGAGCACTCGATCCAGTCTGAGACGCGGAAATCCCATATTATTAATTATGTGAGGAAATTTCACCGAGTATTGTCGTCTCAAGGACGACTGTTATCTCATCGTTATTATAGGAAAATTTACCACAAATCGGATCGGGTGGCGGGTCGCGCTCCTTAAGGAACCACTGCCAGTTACCATGAACATCGACTGATAACACAAGATAAATTCAAGTCATATCAATATTTAATCTTCTCATCAATTAATTTCAAACGTCAACATTAATTTTCATTGCCTAGTAAAATGCAGACTCAAATTTTATTATTCCAAGGTATCTTGGAGGTTTGAAAAGATGTGGATAGACATGTTTCAGCTATACTCAATTTTTTAAATATTAAGGGATGAAAGTATAACAAGACAACAGTTGGATTCATGAAAATATATAAAAACGTACAAATCTTTGTCTCATAATAATATTCAAAATTTTTTCAAGGCAATGATTATGATAATTTTGTCTCAATTCTAAACTAAAGAATTACAATGGAATAAATTGAGATGAACAGATTAGGTGACCAGATAAATAACAAAATTAAAAGTTACAAAATAATATTATCAATATAATCAACCACTTACAATTAGGGAAAAAGTTGGGCATTAATTAATTAATAAAAATTGGTTATAATTTTATATCGCTAATGGAAACTCACTGCATTCGACGAAGTCTTCATCATCTCCCTCTGGACAATCTGGAATCTCGTTACACCAACTTCTTTGTGGCATGCAGATCGTGCTATTCTGGCACGGAAACGTTCCCACGGGGCATTTGTCTGCAAACAGTGTATTTACACGTGTCGAAACGCGCTTCCTTCCATTCTCTTTTTTTCATTAGAATTCATCGAAGGAACATATTTTCTCTCTATCTCCCCGGTATTAATATCTGTGCTTCTTCGAAATTTACGCTCAATGAACTTTATTGTTAAGATTCGCTCTTTTACAAAATTATTCAAAAGATAGTTTCCCTCAATGGCCATTATTATATCGCTTTAAAGTATTCATGTTATTCGTGGTTTTGGGCTGCCGCAAATGCTACAGAGTGTGAAATACATAGTCGCTTTACCAAGTAAAATCGCTCGTAAAACGTTTCTGGCAGAGCATCAGACTTTATAACGAAGCATTTAGCACATGGCTTTACTAGCCCTCGCACGTGATGCCTTATTGCGCCTCTCAGCAATTTTTTTAACTACTTCTTTTTATTCAACCACTCGTATATTAATTTTGTATATTTTTTCATCATTGTTATTCGAGCATCGTTTCTCTTCCCTTTATGAATTATTTATTTTACTTCTCAGCAATTGATTTTCGCTTTTAAAAAAAGTTTTTGTATATTTTATCCTTAATCCTCGCACCTTTAATTGACGGGCATGGAGAGAATCTATCGTGAACTTTATACCTTCTGTACATACAAAGGGTGGAATGGATGGTTGTAGGGTGGAGTATCCACGACCGCACGTGCAAAGTAATCTCGTACAATCCCCAGAGCGACACCGGAGTAAGCGTTTTGTGAGGAAAATTGCACGTGTGGCAATATCAACACGCCCATGTACGCATACTCGGTTGTGAGAAAAATAAGAGTACGATAATCCATAATTTAAAAGATAATCACTTGTACATTATCCGTAAGTTACGCAATGATATGTTTAAGAATAATTTTATATGTAACGTTTAGTTGATAATACCAAAGGAGGATTGAGTAATTTGAAGAAAAAGCAATTTTGATGCTCATCACTTTATAAACTAAATCTGATTTAATTCAACGATAAACGTTTCAATCTCAATTGTAGTAAAACTGTATCTAATAGCTTTTTAGGATATTACAAAATTGCATACAATTAAATATTGTGTTTCCTTTCTCAGGGATAGAGAGCCAGGAAAAGGTGTTGAGGACATTCAAGAATTTTCCTATTTCTAAAGAAAAAATTCATCTGTCGAGTCCTACCTTGATTGAAGTAATACATGAGGCCGGAAAGTACAAAGACCATCGATATCAGGGAACCCCCGACTATGGTGATGTGTTTATACCTCATTTCTTTTCTTCTTTCTTCTTAATCACTATAACAATTATTGTTACTCGATTCGCTGTTTCCAGAATTAATATATTTTATTCTAATATCTCTTTCTTAATAAGGTTTTCACGTTTTTCGAGACTCTCAAGGAGTCTCGTTCGCGACGCGCTGCATCCGGAGCGTAGGATGCCACTTGTTGCATTAGCGATACTCCGGCAAGTTCTAACTCCAACTTCGCACAACCCCGAAGGTGTTGCTGTTGCTGCTGCTGCTGCTGTTCCTATGCACACGCGCTCTTCGTCATTATTCAACTCGATGATGCATAATTGATGTAAGTAGATACACCCTGTACCACCTCGAGATAAACGAAACTATTTCTACTAAACGGAACCACTTTTTTCAGATTCGATGCTTTCGGACCATTGTGAAAGTTCACCAGTTTATTATGTAGTTTTAATGCATAAGACCATTTGCAAATTGTTTCACATGCGTAGATCCAAGAAAACTTATAAAAGATATTGTATATTTCATTCTGAAATTAACGTTTATCGTCACTAGTCGAATATAGCAATGATGTAAAATGTTATTTTATAAATTTGTGATTGGATACTTGAGAAAACATACCTGAGTCGGTACAGAGTGCTACGTATTTGTAATTCAATGGCTGATCGATTAATTATCCAAAATCCAACCGTGGCAGTGACGAATTTTGGACTCTGTTTTATTTATCGATGCGACAACCAAGAGACTATAAGACATTGTTCTCACCATTGTAAACAGACGTGACAAGTACATACTCGATTATATTGAATTAAACGCGAGCGTGATCGCTTCCAATGTCTCCAACCATCAATCTTAATCGCTTACGCAATTTTTTACATTGTAACGTGACGTGATTCGATACGTTTGAAGATCCAGAACTTCTTGTTATAATTCGACGATGGAGCTTCACCGTCTTATTCTAACAAGAGTAGACAGTGAGGAGTTATAATATTAAGTTAGTTCTATTACTTATTAGTTACATTATTACAAAGGACATAATGTTTGTCCGGAGAGTGCTAAACAGGAAATGAAAATACTGTAAGTCCATAGAAATTTCTAAAAAAATGTATGTTCGTTTTATTGAAGAAAGATACAGAGTAGTGTACAGTTGTAGAGGAGAGAGTACAAATTTTCCTAATGTTTCTCATCCTCGATGATTATGCGGATTAACGATTACGGTTTTCTTTTTTTTTGTGTTTTTCTTCCGGTTTTGTTTTCTGAACTGTTATATCCATTCGAAACGAGAATCTCGTCAATTCTGACACGTTTACGGTACTAGTAATAGACTCGGTTATCGCAATCCCTTATATCAGCGATATTTTCACGAGCTTTGACCGATCGGTTAATAAAAAACTCTTGTTTTTGTAAACGTTGAAAGAACCCTTAGATTTTAAAGATGTTTTTCGTCATAACGAAATGACTCGTTTCTTATCTTTTTCTTTATCTTTCACGAAGCGCGAGACATTGTTGATCGAATCCAACCATGGCTCAGTTTTTGTATAATTTTCTTTACTTTTCGCTTGTTCAAATATAATCGAGTCACAATCGAACGTTTACCAACATTTAGCCACGTCGAGGCTACCTCGCACGTTGTTAATTTGATGCGATCGGTCAGAGACACACTAATTTTCATTCAACAAAAAAAACTTCTCAACGTCAAATAGGAAAAAACGTACCGAGCAAAATATTGTACGAAATACAATTTCTATTGCACAATCGTCGATGCGTGTCCACAGTCTCCTTTTAGTTTTCGTTCAATCTCGTCTTTTCGTTTCCTTCCCTTAGCATTGACAATTGAAAAAAGTAAACAAAGCAAAATATAAAGAAAACAAAGACAATCATAAATCGATGAAACTTCAGCGCCAATATCAATATTATATTATACCGTTTCGACTATCGTTAAACACAAATGCCCTTAACACAAATTGTGATATAGTATAGTATAAGTATAATATCGTATGTATATATATTGTTTGTTTTTTTCTTTTCCACGACACGTTATTTCTTTCGTTCAATTCCCAAATTGGTACACCACGTAGCAAAAGGCAAAATGAAAAATGAATTTATCATGAAGGGAGATGGAACTTGGGGTAGAACAAAAACCATGTATCCTTCACATCAGAGTTGCATATACTTTCATTCGTCATACAAAGGGGGAAAAAAACAAATCTTATCGCACATATGAAGAGTATCGCACGAGGATATTCGAGGGCCTTCTCTTGCAATTAACATTCGTCATAATCTAGCGAACCATCATTTCTCCTGCTTCATTTTATGTTTCCTTTTATCAATCGATTTCTCGACCTCAATTTTTGTATTTATTTTATTATTTAAGTACGCTACGTTGCTCTAGAATAATTTACTTTCGGCGACGATTTAATGTATTTTGTGTCAATTGTATAAACGAGCATGAGGGGATGGTGAATACGTGCGGAAGAAATACGAAATGAAAAAAAGAAAGGAAATAAACAAAAAAGAAATAGAGAGAAATGATAAGATTAATAATCTATCGTTCTATAATGTCATCGCACGCTAATATATATATTTACAGTTATAACAGAATGGTCCCTAATGTGACGATAAAAATACAAAGAAAAAGGATTCATTCGTGTTTCTCGACGAGATTGACCGAAAGCCATTGTTTCCGGAATTATTATCGAGATGGCGTGTATCTTGACCCCAGGAAAATGGGAACATTTTTGTCTTTCACATATAGAGAGATACGAAAAACAGAAAGGGATCTATGATAGCAGTAACTTCGTGTCGAGAAATCATCGTCGTTTTTATTAGAAGAAGGGCTATTCAATGTATTATATACAAACCAGAACATACTGAGGTCGATCGACAGCATGCGTGTGACTGTATCTTTTAATATATTTTTTCTTCGAGTCGCGGAGTAATATCTGTTTCATGTTTTTTTTTTGTTTTTCTTTTTTCTATAATTCATTTTTTTTTATATATCGTTTGTTTTTTTTTTAACGAGAGGCTGCGTGCTCGAGGCTCGGCCGATTCATTCGAACAGACTGCGATAAGGAACAAAAGAAGTAACCGAGTCAACTCGTTCCATCCGTAGCTCGAAAGTTGAAGTTTTTCGGAAATTCGATATTTCGAAATTGCCTTGAATTGCTCGGTTGACATTGTCGTGACAAATCGAAGCTAAAAAGAAATTGTACCATGATAAACGTTTCGTTTTGTCGTTATAAAAAGTAAAATGCCGCTTTTCGTAAGCAATCTCGATCGCAGATTCGTTTTTCTTTCCATCGCCCAGGAGAGGCGGTTTGACCCGATTGTCGAAGATGGAGCAAGTTTGTCTCCAAAAATTCTCTTCTCTTGCCTCTCGACCAAAGTAAAGTAGCAACATCTTCGTGTCGTAGATAACGTACGAAGATAATCGCGCGTATATGTAACGAGGAGCTTGATTTTTTTCGCACTCCCACGACTTGGCTTTTTACAAGAAAGAGAAAGTCAGAGAAAAGAAAAAGAAGTGAGGATAAACTTACGAAGTGGGCAGTGGATAATGTGTGAGTATGTCTGTGTCAAAGAATTGCTTATACTCTAGATAACCTGGACGAGCATCTGTTGCTAATCGTTTTGAGATGGCACGTGTGCATCGGTCAAGTGCAAACGAATCCTTCCTGAACGACCGTTGAACCACTGGCGGGCCCCTCCTGCAAATTCAACAAGGCCGAAGATGTTTCAATTTGAAAAGAAATTGTTAATAATTCCAACGACATAATCGAGTGCCTCTCGAAAGAGGGAATAATATTGGCGGACAGGGAGAGCAAAACGGAAGGAAAAACATTCGGGGATACTACGATCTTACCTTAGTCACTCGGATTATTCAGACAAAAATTTGTTTTTCCTTCCGAAGAAGTTCTGAAATTAATCGACTATTTTTCTATTTACGCGTTTGTTATCTTTTTGATTAATTTGTCGTTTGCTTTCATTCAGTTTTACTTCGTTCAAAACGTTCTCACATCGCCCGTTACTCGTGATAGATTGGGGGGAATCTCTTACATCCTTAGCAGCAGTCAAATTTTGTTTGTACTCGTCCAAGCTGAATCCAGAATTGCTGTCCTCGCCACAGGACTGAACTACCAGAGCGCTGTCTTCTCCCTGTGCAATAACAAAACGATATACGGACTGTAAAATAATATCGATACAAGATCGTTTTCGATTGGTTTGTTTTTTCATTCGGGACGACCATTGGACACCTGCAACCTCGCTTCTTCATTCTTCCCTTTCTTTTTCAAATTATTTTCATACATATCTATCTTATCACTTCCTTCTCATGAAACTGGAACACTAATCACGAAAGCACCTGTGTTATTTGTTGCTCGCCGTCGTGGACCCGTCGTTTCTTCCCTGCTGCGTCGATCGTCTGATCGGAAAGTCTCTTTCTACTTGCAGGATCAATCTGACGATTAGGTGATGGCGTCTCCGCATTTCCATTACCTCCAACGTTCCCATTACGGTGTGTTCCTCCGGATATCTAAAACAATATCGTATTATTAATTATATGTATAATGCGTTTTATTTGTCATTCGTTACTCGAGGTATATTAGGAAAGATGATCGTTACTTTGCGTTCGCGCTTCAATAAAGACGGAGATACGTATGTGTGAAGATCCTTCCGCTTAACGTGTTTGGCCTCTATGGACATTCCCTCTTTCAGCATTTGGAGCTGATCGGCTAATCTCTCAACTGGAACGACAGAAAAGTGTTTTCTTTTTTAGCATGTTCGATGTGAAATAAAATGAAAACAGGGAACTCATATTTTAGCGATCTCTTACTCGTTTCGTTGAAAGATCTTATGTCGTACGTCAGATCGACATTGAGATTTTCAGATTTCGAGAAGAGCAAACCGATGAACCACATTGAGCAATTTTTGCCGGCTTCAGCACACGTCGGTGTGAATCCTTCTGGATTCACGTGCGCCAGCGTTATGTGAGGATTCCTCTCCAGTGTGCCTGTTCAGTGATCGACAAGGATATTCGCCATATCGGCATCCGCGAATTATTAGAATATCGTTTGGATTAAAAAAAAAAAGAAAAGAGTAAAGAAAGACGATGTTTTACTGCACGTCCCAACGAATCGTTTAGATTTTCATTGCGACAAAGATTAAAACGGTAAAAGTCGAAGCGGTTCGCTATACGAATAAATAGAGATGCGTTGAATTTTTTAACGAATGTTTCCCGCTCATATTCGCGATCGTTTACCGTATCAATTTCCGTCGTTTGTCCAAACGCTGATGAAAAAAGGCGCAAATATGAGTTCATAAAGACAAAAGACGAGCAGCAACAGGAGTGGCAACAGCCGATAAAAATCGTGCGAAGATTTATCGTTCACATGAAAATCGTCCCATTGTACAATAAGAACATGTTTCTTTTTTCTACCTCCCTCGGTTTTTTTTTGTGTTTCTTTTTCATTTTCATAACCGATGTATATATTTTGGGTTTCATCATGTTTAATTTTGTTACCTATCAGATGTCGTATTTTAGACTCGACAAGCCCGCACCATTCGAGCTGATCTTCAGCAGTCAAACTACTGGCAAACAGTACAATATAGTGTTTGTATTTGCAGAAAAAATTTGGTGGTTCGAACAGCTTGTCCCATGCTGCTTTTCCCATTATAATCTCTTCGGTTATCAACAATCCCGACTCGAAAGCCTCTTGCATTATGGTTCGCGTCGATACCGAAACGTTGAACGTAGAATTTTGTTGTGGATAGGCAGGTGTTATTATCGGCATCAGGTGATATCTATCCGATATATTGACCTGAGAGAATGGCATTATACAGCATAATTTTAAATGTCGTAAAGTCTAAGAGAAATTAATCACAAATATCCGAGATTTTCAGTAAGTTGACTCACTCTCGGATCCCATACGGGAAATCCTAGATTAACATTATCCGGTTGTTTCAGAAGTACTGGTTGTGGCCATTTCCATTGTGAAAAGACGAGAAAAAATTTCTCTATCAACGTAGCTGCAACGGCGTTCGGATAGAGCTGACAAGTTCGTGCAACGAGCATCGCCCACGATACACCACCAAGATAACCTAGTACGTTACTGTAAATTCCGTGCCCTACGTATGAAAACAACAGTGAAAAGAAAAAAACATTACGCAGAAAATTAGTAATTCATATTCGTCGAACCTTCGGAGCAAATGTTTAAGCTTATTGCTAACTCACTCTTAGCCCATAACTTTATAGCCCTGAGTGCCAATCGAAAGTTTTCTATGTTTGGTACGAGACGCAATATTTCATCTGTAACTCGACAACCATTCAGGCTTCTAACGCACTTTTGATCCAAATTCTTGAGCAGCAGGTCGTCTCGCAAATCCTAAGACACATAAATATCGCCACGTTTACAGAACCTTTACGAAAAGAAGAAGTTCATTTTTACAACATATTTATTTCAGAGAGACTTACCATAGAGTCCGGTATCTCTTTGAGCGTGAGTTTGGCAAAAAGCATATCTATCTCTATGCCATCAAAGTTCATTTTAATAACAGGTACGAAAGCTTCTTCGACCGCCTGAAATACAAAATGATAATTTCTTACATATCTCTGGTAATATTTTTCGTATACTTCAGAAAATTCTTTTGTTTTCATGATTCTCATACCCGTAAATCTGTAACTTCGGGTTGCTTCTTTAGCAATTCGAAGAACGATGAGAAATAATCCGATCTCTTTATGTGACGTGGCACAACGCAAAGAGCATCAATATCAGCTCCTTTGTGATGCACTCCTAGCCTATACGATCCGAATGTGTATATTTTACCGCCAACCTGTTCCGCAACGTTTGGTGGCATATTTCTAGCAATACTGGTATCTTTTATCCATTGTTTTACCAGCGTATTCAGTTTACTGCAATCAAAAACAATGACGTACCAAAGATATTTGTAGATATCAAGAAAAAGCTTGAAATTTAACAACAGTCACCATGGTATTTTACCTTAAAATTTCCATTCTATGATTCAATTCTTCCTCCGACTCGAAGACATTGTAGGGTTTGAGGGCCTCCCTCAATTCGCTTGTTCGAGTGATATCGCTGGGTTTTGGTTCAGCTACGCTTATAGCCGATGTCATGCCCAGTGTACGAAGATTGGGTGCCGCAGCAGCGGGATTAGTAGTAGAATTGTTACCTTGAGATGACCACATCTCGGATATTATGCTATTTTACTCCGTTCCTGAAAAATCTTTCCATGTATGTGGAGATAAAATATCGTGAATTCTTTTCTCTATTGTTTGTTTGTTATTGGTGATGTATGATTATCTATATTTTCCTTGCTTTATCGTATATCGGAGTACTGGGATTGGGGCAACATGAAACCCCTAACTATGTCCTGTCATCAGTTATTAGTGTCTCCGATTCAACTTTATTCATAGGTGTATTGAGATTTGGCCAAAACATCAATCTTATTGTATGTTAAATAGAAAACTGAATCCACCGTGAATGTGGGCACATCAATGTTTTCAATATCATCTGGCCTATGAAACAAATTTCTCCTAAGAAAAAAAAAGTTCCACGCTAACATTTCCACAACTTCGTGTTCTCATATTTGACTCGAAATGTCAACTGTTTAAGAAGAATTGGAGACGAAAAATGCTGTTGTCTCATTGTCATGAATGTTTCACATTGCGTTAACCCCTCGTGCCAGAACATAATAGATCATGACGTTTATAAAGTAGCGATATTAAAATTGCTCGTGCTATTGAAAAAATGATTTTGGTGAAGATGTTAAAGAAGCTGCATATGGTGATGTCCTTCCCAATTTTTTGATAGCGCTTTTATTATTGCTATATACAAAAGTAGTTGTACCTTGTAAAAACTGCCCTGTTCACGAGAGATTAACAAATTGCGAAATACCTGACGACGTTTTAACATAATCAAACAGAAATTACAGTTTCAACATAAATATCTTCAATATCTATCTCATCCTTGCGTCCTAAAGAGAGCGAAAGAAAAAGAGCGAGGGAGAGAAAGAGAGGGGAGGGGAGAGAGAGAAATGGAGAGAGCGAGAGAGAAATGGAGAGAGGAGAGAGATTGAAAGAGGCAGACAGAACTAACGTCCAATACTCATTGTAGTTTGTAGGAGTGCCGTGATAAGGTTATTATTACTTCACAAACCACAAACGATCGGCGTCAATCAAAATCATAGAAATTTCATAACTCACCGCTCGAGAATGATACTATTCCGTTGAAGGCTCTATTAACATGCTATCGAGAATTTCCCAAGCTCGCGGATTGTGACGTTACAAAAGCTAATAAATATCGCTCTCGTAATGACGGATCACACGACACGCGTGGAGGAAACAATTTTCACAATGATCGCACCTTATTTACCGATAATCTTCGTACCCGAGACACTGTGTCAAACACGACAGCGACGAGTCTACGAGAAACGAAGAAAGAGCGCGTGAACAAAACTTGTAAACAATACGTAGGTACAGTACAGAACGAATGTCGCACAACCGGTTGCTGCACCGCGGTTGTATACTCTACGAGATCGTTCCTCAGAACCGAAAAGCAAGGTTCCTCGATGGCCAAAAAGGTTCCCGATATCGAAGTGTCAATCGTAAAAAAAAGTTTCATGTAGATACGTCCTGGATCACGGAATGAAAAGAACAAAAACGAAGTTAATCTGCAAGGAACGTAGAGTTATATATTTCACGGAAAACGCTAGCGCGGTGTCTGTGTAGCTCGCGAAAGAAAGCGCTTCTGTTGTACCTGCACGAAGGTCACAAATTGTCCACTTGTCCGGTATTGTTTTTCTTATTTTTTTTCTATGCATTCACTCATACACCCACGCATACACACACACACACGCACTCCCGCACTCAAGGGCTACTAATAAATAATAAAGTACAAGTTCGAAATAGCACTGCACATCACATCACGTATAGACTGAACCGCACTTTTCGGATAAACATGGCGTTCCTTGTCTCCGCGGTCCTCTCTCTCTCTCTTTTCTCGAACATTGTCGGCCTTTCTCTCTCTCCCTGGTCTCTCTCGTGATTCCATGAGCGATTGTATCGACAATCTCGTAACGAGAATTCCCCGCACTTAAAGTTACTAATAATAGGGAATTTTCTCTTGTCTCCCCGATTGGTACTACTGACACGGCATTGGCGTGGCCGCGATGTAATCTCGAAAAACACATTAGGATATGTCAAAAATTGTGTGTGATGGCGGCGATGTTGAAGGTTAGTTGTCATTAAATAAATTGAATTTTCTTTTATTAGCATCATTATTCGCCGGTTGTGCACTTAATAATCGTTCGTTTCAGCGATTTGTTTATGAAAGATTGGAAAATTTAACAGAAATAAATTTTATCAGACGTTTTAGATTCTCAAAAAAAAACCAAAATTTTTCGTTCCCTACAAGTTATAGATTGTTCGATTAAGTATCACGATTGCTTCGAATACCCGTTGTTTCGCAATCATTTAGTAATTCTTTGAAAAATCCGGTTCCAACCAGCTGATTGTCACTTTTCTTTTTTTTTTTAGGATAGGGGACAATTTCCGTTTGAAGACAAATGGCCCTGTATGAGACCAATAATATTGAAACTTCTCAAACAAGAACCAGTTACCCAAGGAGAATGGCAGGATTTGTTTTATTCCGTTCATTTGGTGTGTATGTGGGACGAAAAGGGACCTCCAAAATTAAGAGATGCTCTCAAAAAGGATATCATGGATTTTATAAAACAAGCACAATTGGTAAACATTTTGTATTCTGCTATCATCTTTACATATGATGATAGACAGTAAGAAAACAATGTATTAATAACCACATTATCGACTCTTTATATGCAGCGGGTTTTGGCTCATCATGAGGAACAAGCATTACTGAAAGCATACATTGCTGAATGGAGAAAATTTTTCACTCAGTGTAATTATCTACCTACGCCATTTCGACAATTAGAGACGTCTCTGGCTGGAAAGCCCAGTATTCAAAAGAGAAACCAGCCGGACGAAAGTATAGTCAGGAAAGTGAGTGGAAATAATTTTCAACTACCATGAAACCAAATTTTTTTAAACATATTTACCATAAAGGTTGCAATATTTCCAGCTAATGTTAGATAGTTGGAATCAAACTATATTTGGTGAAATAAAACAAAGACTCCAAGATTCAGCCATGAGACTTGTGAGAGCACAGAGAAACGGCGAAGCTTTTGATTCACAGCTGGTCATAGGAGTCAGAGAATCATATGGTATATTCAAAAAAATGTTTTTTCCTAATTCAAACATAATATGATAATTCCATTCAAACGATATTATATTTACAAGAATACTTCCAAATTTCAGTCAACCTCTGTTCAAATACAACGGACAAACTACAGATTTATCGCGAAAATTTCGAAGCCGCTTACATAGAAGCTACCGAAGCTTTTTATTGGGTAAAGGCACCTGAGCAATTGTCATTATACGGTGTCGAAAATTACATGCGTTATGCAGAAGCAAAGCTGAGGGAGGAAGAGCTTAGAGCTCAAAAATATCTGGAGCCTAATAGTGCAAGTGTTCAGTTACTAACCGATTGTTGCGTCCGAGTTCTTGTTGCAACTTTCAAGCCTGCCATTCTTGCGGAATGTCCACGAATGATTCAGCATCATCAGACAAGCAGTAAGAAAATCAATGAAAGTAAAGACAGACTCTGCTTTTGCTTTTCGACTCTACTGTATCTTTTTATTTCCAGAGTTGCGATTGATGCTGAAACTCATGGATAGAGTGCCGGAGGGTGTTGGTCCAATGTTAAAAGATCTCGAGGAGCATATATCTAGCGCTGGTCTCGCCGATATGATGGCAGCTGTGGATGTCATTACCCAAGACTCTGAGAAATATGTTGAAAGATTATTGGAACTTTTTCGTAGATTCTCCACGCTCGTTAAGGAAGCTTTCGATGACGATCCACGGTTTCTCACAGCACGTGATAAAGCTTACAAGCTCGTTGTCAATGATGCCACAGTGTTTAGGCTCGAATTGCCGTCGCGTCAAGGACCCGGGGCTGGGACTGCCGTTATTAACAGTAAACCAAACAACAATAACAATGGTCAGCCGGAATCAAAGTGTCCTGAGTTATTAGCCAACTACTGTGATATGCTGCTCAGAAAGACACCGCTTAGTAAAAAACTCACTTCCGACGAAATCGAAAGCAAACTTCGAGATGTCGTAAGTTTTTATCACTATATTTTAATTGAATAAATAACGAAATAGCTACATTTATTGATGGCTACCATCTCAATAAAATTTCAGCTCCTTGTACTCAAGTACGTACAGAACAAAGATGTTTTTATGAGATATCACAAAGCTCATTTGACAAGAAGATTGATACTCGACACATCCGCTGATTCCGAGAAAGAAGAAAATATGGTCGAGTGGCTACGCGAAGTTGGCATGCCAGCCGATTATGTGAACAAATTAGCGCGAATGTTTCAGGATATCAAAGTGTCGCAAGATCTCAATCAACAGTTTAAAGAACAATGTCGCGCGACAATCGCAGATAGCATAAATATTAAGATATTAAATGCAGGCGCATGGGCAAGAGGAAGCGAACGTGTAACTGTAAGTTTGCCACTTCAACTCGAAGATTACATTCCTGAGGTTGAAGAGTTCTACAAAAAGAAACACAGTGGAAGAAAACTGCAGTGGTATCATCACATGTCGAACGGCACGGTAAATTAACTTTCGATTAGGAGAAACTATAAAAAATCATAACACAATAATCAATGTTGACTTGCGTTTTTTAGATCACGTTCTCGAATCAAGTTGGACGCTTTGATGTCGACGTCACAACGTTTCAAATGGCCGTACTCTTCGCGTGGAATCAACGACCGCTCGAGAAGATATCTTATGAAAATCTTCGATTGGCAACTGAACTTCCTGATCCTGAGCTTAGACGCACGCTATGGTCATTATGCGCATTTCCGAAACTCAAGCGACAACTTTTACTCGTTAATCCCCCAGCTCACAGTCCAAAAGATTTCGCTCATGATACGAGATGTTGGGTGAATCAAGAATTTGCCATCGTGTAAGCAGAACGAGAATCAATCAAAATTTTCACCGTTTCAAGTTTTTCTTAGATAAATGTTATCTCTCTTTTTAGCAAAAATGGAAAACTACAGAAACGTGGGAAAATAAATCTCATAGGACGACTTCAACTGTCTACTGAACGCAGTAAGGAGGAGGATAATCAGTCGATCGTACAGTTGAGGATACTTCGCGTTCAGGTAACCAGAAAATCTCACTTTATTCGTTTCAATTATATTTGTTTCTTAATCGATCAACCAACCTCGAACATCACGGTGTAAAATATTTCTGATCGATTTCGGTTTTTAACAATCCTACAGGAGGCGATCATCAAGATTCTAAAGATGCGCAAGAAAATCAATAACGCTCAATTGCAAACGGAACTCGTCGACATACTCAAGAATATGTTCTTACCGAGTAAAAAGATGATAAAGGAACAGATAGAGTGGCTCATAGAGCACAAGTACATAAAAAGACATGACGACGATATAAATACGTTCGTTTACATGGCGTAACCCAAGATCACAAACAACGATGCGGAAGTATGTGACTAAGTCTATATTTTTGTAAGAATTAAGCCCCGTTTTTTGTGTTGTTTTCTCTTGCTCTGACAAACGAACGATCGTAATTACAAAGAGCGATTGATGAATCTGTAGAAAAAACAATGAAAATGAGCCCTGATACTGTCGCGTCAATCATATCACTCGCTGAAAATTACTGGAAAATGCCGAAAATAAAACGATCAATTCGAAAAGCCCAAAGCTTGATCTCGGTCGATTACGTAATAAGAGAAAAAAACAACAGCTATAAGATAGAAAATGAACTTGTAAAAAAAACAATAATGTAACGGCGGATACTCGCAAATGGCAAATCGTGTCCTTTCGACCGCGCACAAAACAACGCAAATTTAGATTATCTTGGCTGAAATTTCGAAACGGCAAACATTCCTCGACATTTGTGTCTAAAATACGGTCAGAACGGTGAGAAAGGAAAACGAAATGTCAGATCTTCGGCCTTTCAACGAACTGTCGTCGATGTAGAAAATCCGCCGTGGCCTATCCACCATTATGTATAAATACCGCTCCACCGCTAATGGAAATGAGCAAAAAATATATAGGTAAAACATGTGTGCGACAGTCAAGATTTTTATGCTATGGAACGAAACGTAAAAAACGAACTAAAAGAAAAACAAACCGAGCATCCTAGCGCGTGCTTAAACATTTGCTAGAAATGTCCTGTATAAAGTCTTCTCATCAGATTTGATTCATTTTTTTTAATTCATAAGTGTATGAATATAAGTGAAGAAAACGATAAATTAAACAAGATCTGAATTTTTTCAACACACGTTAATCAGCGTAAGTCAAGTACTATAGGTCCTACTACGGCACAACCATCCGGAATAAAAAGAAATCCATCGAGCAGAATTCTTTTTTAATAAACTTAACAACACGTGTGGCTAGTGGTAATTGAAGAAAGCACAGCTATACAAGTACCATGTCACCTTTGTTTTACATCATCAATATAGGTATCATATTATTTTTCATGTCGATACCTGAATCTCCAGCATTATCTTTTTGTTATGACAGAAATATACATGTGTGTCTGTGTGTGTGTAATGGTCTTTACTTAAAATACTTCGGCCTATCGCAACACAACATCGCGTCATATTGTTACATACACATGTGCGGAAACATGTGTATACATATAATATATATACGCATGCACACATGTGAATTAATACTAAATTCAAACACTCGTTCTCAAATCTCAGCTTCAAAATATAGCACACTCTTTGAACTGATGTATATATATATAATCTTTTGGTACGTGGATCACCGATTTTGATTATTTCGCATGACTTCGGCGATCGCACGGATATATCGATACGCCGTCTACCTCTTAAAATTCGAAGATACAACATTGATAATTCTAATGCGTAAGGGAAACAAGATTTTTTGAAATTCTTCCGTTTTGCTTTACATATTATGTAAGTTTACTTATTACTGTTAAATTACCTAATTATGTTACATAAATACGTACATGTTAGTTATTGAAGTCGACAATCACATTCGTAGTTCTTACTCGGAGATTGCAGCGATAATTTGTTTTGGGAAACATTCGCGGCTCAATACGCGTGGTTTCATGTAATCGTAATTTCAACCTAGTGCCAAGCGAAACAAGGAATCCTCTAGCGTTTTCAATTTTTGTTTACATCCAAAGGTGATATAAGCACTAGAGAAATCGTAGATTGACAGGTGCTAAACAATTTGAGGAGCATTCGTTTCGTTTTGTTTTTGTTTGTTTTGTCACCGAATCCATGCATACAACATGCAAGTATGTAATCTGAAATCATAAAATTATAAACACGGATACGGCAAATCGCGACGTATGTATATATAAGAGCATGAGCACTTTGAACGCTGTACGAAAAAATACTTACACGATAAATTCGCGGCATGCCTCAAGTCTGCACATAATTACGTATCTCACAAAAAACATATCGCTCTGCAATATATATATACATATTACAATAATTGGCATCTTCGGCACACTCGTTTCGTTTACAGATCTTCGTCTATCTATCTATCTCTCTTTCTCACTATATTCCCTGGATGGACTACACAATTCATTGTCATTGACTGGACGAAACGAAACACGGAGATTTTTTGTTTTGTGTGTTTTGGTAGGCGATCGTTTAGTTTTCTGGACATCGTGTCGGCTGTATGCGAGGGGCTGCTTTCGCAATGTTTGAGGTTTCGCAAACGTGTACTATTATGTCGGGCTGTCCTGAGCCACCTGCATGTAATTCGTGACTGCAACCTGAACAAACATTTCGAAAGTTACTTACAATGTAATTGTTATGAATTGTCGTCGTGAAAGAAGATTAACAAACCTGGTGATAAATTCGCGATTGCAGCCAAGAGATCGTGATTGACGAGTGGTTCTCCTTCCTCTCTGGGCTGCCATCCCACAGGAGGAGACGCCGGAGGTGATATTAGGAACTGTTTAGTAAGTGCCGGTGGGTGTAGATGCTGATCCTCCGCGTCTATGGGTGTCACAGGTTGTGCAAAGTAACAGTTTATATCTGTTTCACCAAAATGACTCTGATGGAATTTTATTCGAGCATGAGCTGCGGCACCAGGAGAACTGAAATTTACTCTCATTCTTCTAAAAGACCTGAAATACTGAAACGTCGTGTCATCGCCATATTTCTTGAAGAGTCCTTCTATCTCAGCCTGTAAAGAAAAAGAAAAACATTTTTTCAGGGTCA
>JAPYZU010000692.1:0-24006 GCA_030523005.1 Tryphoninae sp. B BG-2022a
TTTAAGAAGGTGCTTGGTAACAAATGGGGTTTACAAATGTGCGCAAATCATAATCGAGCAATGGCCAAGTTCTATTTTTGTTTCATCAACTTCCGACATGTATTCAAAAAGTGTTTATTAACCTTGAGATCTTCGCTCTTGAAGACTCGAGGGTCGATGTTGGTAACAATAACGGACATAGGCAGATCTTCATCGGTGACCAAATCATTGAGAGATCTTGTACTAGAATTATTCTGACCTCTGGCATCTTCAAGATCGAGCTCCATATCCGCATAGTTCGGATGAAGGTTTGGTAAGCCATCGACCTCGTTTATGATCATATTCTCAAAGTCCTCGGAGTCATCATCGTCATTTGAGCGATTGCCATGCTTCTCTTCCATCCCGGATATCTACATATGCAAATATATTGATACAACTGATAATAAATACAAACGATACGACGAACCATTCGCTTTTATTACACTTATCATGCAATCTTAATATGCCTTTTTAATGTTTCGCGGTGGTGGAGCATTATTTGGAAAACAACAACGAGTTCCGAATTGACGATTGTGGAAATAAAATGAGAAAAGCAAGATTCTTACGAGAATAGCATTCGTTTCCAAAATGTTGATCAAGGCATCGACATAATACAATTCGTCAACCGATCCATGTGTGTTGTCATTAGGCCAAATTTGTATCAAACAGCTGATAGAAAGCATTTAAAACTTGCCTGGATTTCTCAATGGCAGTTGCGTTAGAAGCTCGCAGAGCTTGAGATTAAATAACGACGTAACTCGTCTCGTTTCTAGCTCTATTCTTATCGGGTCCAATTTCGCTATTACTCAGTATGAACGGTTAATAATTTATACAGTTGATAATGGCTAGAGCACTATTTTCTGTCAAATTCTCCAGTATGTTTATTACTTCATCAAAATCGCTCATGTACACCTTACTGGCGGGTGGAGGGGTTAAGAATCGTCATGACGGCGAGCGCGACTTCCATATTACATGTGCGGTTTTAATTCGGACTTGATTTTGTCGTCGGATTAATGTAATTAGATAAGAGCAATCAGATCGTTGATCTCTCATATTGCTTTTTTTAAAATCTACTGATCAATTATTAGTAGTTTCAGTTGTCAATAATTTCGATGTAAGAAATTTAAAACAAATGTCAGTACTACATCAAATCTATTTTTAAATTTTGGAGGGAATAACATGAGATCTCTTACGATTCTCTCGATCGACATCTCGTTCGAGAGAATCGCAATTAGTATTGGAGATCGATTATTACAGATCATCATTGAAGCAGAGATAAAGGGATAGATCAGCAATGCTCGACAAAAGTTGAAACCTCGACAATTCATTCTGCGACATCTGAGCGGTCAATAGGGGAACTTTTTCGTACCCTCATTCATAATCATTTACGTTATAAAAAAATGTTCCAAATAAAAGTTGTACTGTTTAAATGGGGCCATCAAATTATTTGTTTAAAATGAAGGTGACTTTCATGGTGCGACAACGCCTGCACCGAAATAAAAAAAATTGGTCGCTTTATCTCTCTTGCACTCATTGGACTTTGTCGTCGTATTAACCTTCCTTTTTTCCTGTAACTTTTTTATGCCCTCGCGCTTTTTTCGTTCTAATTACACACCAAAAGTGATCTGACCAAACTCCCCTGCAAATTTGATTTCACTCAAGATTTGTTATTATGACTTGTAAGTGACTTTTGGTTTAGTTTTCATTTTGATTATATTTATGTTTTTGTGGAGAGAAAAAAGAAGGGAGTATATACATGGATCGACTTTCACCGTTTTGCTTTGTTTTTTGCCGTTTTGTGAGTTTTTTTACCTTACTTGAAATTACGTAAGCAGTCATCCCGCTCAAATCGCTTTTTGCTCATTTTGCAGTGCTTAGCTACCTTGGTAAATTGTAATTTTTTAAAACGTATCACAAAATATAATTCTTTATTTACATTTACTACTTTCGTTCAGATTTGTATACGAAAATTTTCGACTTTGTCTCCCAAAATTTTTTAGATATCCCCCAAAATAACATCATAATTTTCATCACCGACAAATTTCCGATTTCGTAACCTCTAATTGAAGTATTTTGGAATTGAAAAATAATTCCGCTAAATTTTATATACATAGTCCCTTCGTCATATGTATAACTACGCTGGTTTGCGGCCAACTTAACGCGGGTATGAAAAAGTTCACCCGTTGGCCGCTCAGATGTCGCAGTATCAACTCTCGAGATTTAACTTTTGGCAGTACATTCTGAACTCGCTAGCCTCGGTGTCTCCGATAAAGTAGTAGAGATGTTGTAAGAGAGGTTAGAATCAACAAAAACAATATCGCACGCGATCCATAAAATACAGTTGAAAGTGGTGATTATCGGCAAAATACAGTATATGGTTCTTTATGAAACTTTGAAAATGTTTTGTGTGAATTAATCGTGCCCCATTCGGAGCGCTATTTTATATTGTTATAACACGTACCACATAAATAACCATATTGGTTAACAAATACTGTCATGAATACGAAAGCGGCATCGAAAAAAAAAGAGGCGGGTAGGAGCAGTGCGTCACAATTTCTCCGTTCGACGGACGACGAGATTAAAGACGAATTAGAAGCCATGACTAATCTCGAGTACAATCTTCACAGTGACTACGACGCAAACGATTGTACTCCCGATGCTCCGTTGTTCTCGGTAAGAAAAACGAGAAATTCGAACTTCAAGGAATCAACTAAACACGACAAACAATCAGCAACCATGACGGAGAAATCAACGAGAAAAGCGGAGAAACACGAAACGGAAAGTCAAATACAAACTTATGTGCCAAATGCTAGTTTCGAGGAGTTACAGACACTGATACAGCAAGCCGCAGCAACATCTGAAGATAAATATAAAATACTTGATGCGCGTGATCGTCTTATGCGCACCAAGCATGTGAAATCGCAGCATCTGTCAATGACTAAAGTAACACGCGGAACTTGTCCCGATATGTGTCCTGAGAAAGAGCGTCTCATGCGCGAATCTCAGCGACAGGTGGCAGCTTATGAGCTTCTCGAAGGTACAGATTATAGAATAAATCACGAGACCGCTGTAAAACAATATTCAAGATCATCGGCTGATCAGGAAGAACCAATGCCTCAAGACCTTCGACCTGTGAAATCACTGAGAATGACCATGAGTTACCTGCTCCATGAAATTGCCGATCTTTCCGAGCAAAGTGGCACAAATCTAGCCGAATGGTATCACTTTCTTTGGGATCGAACAAGAGGCATAAGAAAAGACATAACTCAACAAGAACTGTGTTGTCATGAGAGTGTTGAATTAGTCGAACAATGTGCCAGATTTCACATAGTGTGTGCAGAACGTCTCTGTGCTGAAGAAGTATCGGTATTTGATAAAAAGATTAATACAGAGAATTTGACAAAATGTCTACAGACCCTAAAGTACATGTATGATGATCTCAGAATCAAGAACATAATTTGTAAAAACGAACCAGAATTCCGAGCCTATATAATTCTCCTCAATCTGAACAATGGCAATTTCATGTGGGATGTACAGAGACTTCCTACATTTGTGCAAAAGTCACCAGAAGTGAGATTTGCGATTGAAGTTTATTCATGCATAGAATCCAACAATTATGCAAAATTCTTTCGGCTTGTTCGTGGCACGACTTATCTGAATGCATGCATTCTTTTACGTTACTTTAATCAGGTCAGAGTAAGAGCCTTATCGGTAATGGTCAAAGCGTATTTCCGCTCAACAGCCTATCCACTATATGAATTAATTGACATTCTCGGCTTCGAAGACGAAAATGAGGCCGTGTGCGTTTGCGAGAGAGTCGGTCTCAATCTCTCCAAGGACGAACTTCACATAATGTTGAACAGACAGAATTTTTCAATACCAATGACAAACATCGAACAAGGACGCGCTTGCAACTATGTCGAGTTTAAGAGAGTGTCGATGAATGTTTCAGTCGGTCAATGTATTGCTGGTGAACATATGCCTGATAAATTGTACAAAGATCACAAGCCTCACGATAGTTTTGATTCTCAAGGCAATCTTAAACCTGAGTCGGTCAACGCCGAAGATCAGAATGCAGAAAAAATCTCTACAAAACAAAACGATCCTTACGAATACATGGATGAGGATATGCCAGACTCCCTAGAAGTGTTTCGAGTTCCAGAAGAGCCTAAAATAGCTGCTGAAAGTGTTGGAACTTTCAAAACAGGTGACAACGCGAAAACGGATGTTCCTCATGTTTTCAAGATGCCTGTTATGTCCAGTCAATTTAACATATTCCAGGGCACTTCAGTCTTTCCAAAACAAAATGCAGCATCGTCCGCAAACAAGAAGACGGAAGATCTTTCGCCATTTAATTCGAACACGGTATTCGAGTCTCCAAAGCACAGCATGGATGTCACATCCGGATTCAGTCAGGAAAATACAGGCCCAACGCCACTGGATTTCCCACGATCTACAGTGCCATTAAAAAGAACTCGAGAGGAGGATAATGCAGGATTTGAAGCGGCAACACCCTCCACTTCGATATTCGCACTTGCAGCACAGCAGCCAAATGTGTTCGTGAAACCAGCTGTGGAAAAAGCTAAACCTATCGCGAAAAGTTTCAATTTGGAAACAAATTCATCAACCACAACGAGTATCTTCGACAAAGTACCACCGGGAAATATATTTGGAAACACAATGTCTTCGCCTTCAATCTTCGGGCTTTCTACACACGCTAGTAAAAGGGATTCTAAATCAACGACGATAGCTTCTTTGACTAACTCGTCGATCTTCGATAAACCTAAAGATTCAATGAAATCTCCAAATGCTGCCAGAACGACACAGCAATCAATAGCTAGCGAAGGTCAAGAAGTAGAGAAAAAGCGCGATGTGAAAAGAAGAAGATCACTAGAGCTCGTGAAGGAGAAAGCTCTGCAAAAAATGGAAAGAGAGGCCGAAGAAATATTCACCAAATTAGAAAGCGAAATAATTCAAGAAGTCTGTACAACGATTGTCAAAGAGGAAATTGATCGTATAAGCCACTACGATAAGCTCAGCGAAAATATTATCAATGAAATATTAAACGAGTATATCCATGAAAATTGCGAACATATCTTGAATCACGAAATGGAAATACAGCTGAAACTTGAAGAATTATCGAGACGTACGAAGAATCGTATTGTATTTAAGTACTACAGAATATGGCGACAACTCACACGGAAAAAGAGATTGCAAAGAAGTGCGCTCGATATGACGCCAGTTTGGATACAAAATCGTACTGTCGAGGAATGTGCACAAGCCTTGTATCGTAGTGAGCAGAATATCGCTATCGAGAATATGAGACGAAAAAGATTCAAAGTGGATAGCGAGGAGCCTCGACTCGAGTATCTTCAGCCTATCGAGTCAATGATCTATCAGGGAATAAAGGAAAACGCGAGAATTTTGGGTATTGATCTACCCCCAAGGACATTTTGGAAAATAATAATTTCCTGGCCTCATCTCGAAACTCGTCCAATTCTCTGGCGATACAAGAAGATCATGAATCAGTACATTTGTCCCAGTGACCACACTCGTTTTCCAATCGTCAAATCTTACAAGCCCAATTCGTATGAAACACTCCATATATGTATAAAAAATTTCGAGGGTCCAATAAGGGAGTATCATCTAACAGGCAATGATGGACTCTTCTTCATAGCAACACCGTCCGAGAACCCAGAATACATTGTAAAACGATTGACGAGCACAATAATGTCGCGACAGAAGCTCATGCCAGTTCCCATTGTCGTCGTTATACTTGGCGAGGCAAATTTATCGTCCAGACAAATAAAACTCCACGACGAACTCGATGGTCTTCTCGAGTCTGGATACGTTTCGGAATATACGATACATTACGAGGATAATGTGAACGAGAAGACAATCTTGAATCTGATTCAGAATGCAACCATCTGGCTTACGGTTAATAAGTCGCCACCTGTGCCATTGGAAATGGACTTTTTAAGGAACGTCGTCGAAACGTGCTTGACGGAGGACTTGTGGTTCAGGTAAAATTGTGATAAAAAGATGCATATTCTTGAATGATGGGATACTTATTACTTTTCTTTTTTCAGGATACTTGGTCATTCATCATATAACGAACGACTTCAAACAGCCCTGAAAGATGTCAAATTTATTATCGATCTTCATAACGAAGCTGTTGCTCATCTCATCGACATTGTTCTGGATCCTGAATCTTTGATGTACACAGATTTTCCACCGGAATTCAATACATTTCTCCCCAAAGACATTACATTGCCCTGCAATCATGAATTCTTTGATGCATCATGGAAAAAGGAAGAGAAGAGGAAAGAAATAGAGAAATTAATGAATGAATTGTTCCTCCCCAAGTGGACGTAAGACATGCTTTTCACGCATATCCTTTTGAGTATAATAGTAGCCCGTATCTATTTTTAATCTTGTGATTTTCAGATTGAATTGGCCCATTGAGGACACAATGGAACTCCACCAATCTGTAATGTGTTACTGTCAACAGTTTCTCACTGACTCCAATTGCAGTATCGACTCTTGCAGAATACTGAACAACGTTCTCTTCGTACCTGGTCGTCCTGAGAAAACGAATTTCGTCCAAATTTTACTGGAAATTCTCAGAGAAAAGATACGTCTTCTCGACCCACAAGCAACTGCTGTTTACAATAAAAACCACATCAGGCACTTTAAAAATTTGCCGTGGTGGTTCAAATCCAGTACCTTGACCAATTACATTGAGTGCATGAGTCCATTTAGCGATACCAGCCACCACGTAGCTGGCGAGATCATTGCGGTGGAAGAGACTTTTGAAGATTTGGATGAGGAGGAAAATTATATGGACATAATTATGAAGAATTACGACAGCATTCGTGAACAAGAAGACAATGTTCTTTCATGCCACCAAGAAACGAAGGAGAGAGCTGCCGAACTTCGCAAGATATCAGAAGGATTTGAAAAAACATTGGCAGAACAAAAATTACGTTGCCAGATGATAGAAGAGAAATTGCAGTTAGCTCTCAAAGAAACCGACGATATCAGTATTTTTTAGTATTTGTTTTTTTTCCAACGAAATATGGCATTGAATTTCACATGTAATAATCGTGCCAGTGAAGAAATGTACATAAGTTTATTAACGAGAACGGCATTATTCTCAAGAAATGAAACTAAATTGTTGTTTCAATGAACAATTGAATGGCGACATGCCGATTATTTTTATGAATAAAAGTATATGATTCCCATTCCATTTTCACGATCAATAACAATGGGTGTATAAATATCCTTAATATACGGTTTTTGTATGAATCACACAAGTGCGCAACTGTTTCCTCATACATATGGACGTATCGCGCATAATCAAACAATAATTACGTTTGATTTTGAGTTGAAATTCCAGATGTAGATTAACGAACAATTGTGGTCATGTCGAGATCGCACATTATAATGAATGATAATAATCATGATTCGATTCAAGGAGTTTTGCATATTTGTATCTCTTCTTATTGACAAAAAAAAGGACAATTGTTGTAATGACTATGTTGGTAATTAAAGTTCGTCGTAGTTGCGGGTTCAAGTCGAGTCATCGTTCAGTAGTTAACTGCCAGACTCGGAGCGAGTCGGTCGTACAACTGTATCTTTTTGTCGCACGTGTTTGTGTGTATGTACGTGTTTTATACATTTACTAACTGCCAAGGCACACACCAATGACGTGCGCAGGTCAGCAGCAGCCAGACGAGTGTGTTGTGTATAGAGTGAAAAGCTGATTAATATGTCACGGTCAGCTGAGATTTTGAGTTTCTTGAGTTACTCCCAAAAACGTTATTGTTTTTTCCAATAAACAAACACGGATGCGAGTCACGTTATAAGGAACAATTAGTCAAAATGGTGGAACCAATTTTCGACTATCAATTTCGTCTCATACTCATCGGCGACAGTACGGTTGGAAAAAGCTCGCTTCTCAAATACTTCACCGATGGCAAGTTCGCCGAGGTACGCAGTAGTTTCTTTTGCGTCTCTGTTTTTTATGCTGGTATTTCGTAATCATCGGGAATAGCTCGGTAAAACTCGACCCGGGCTTTCTCAAGTTTCCTGACATTCATTATACAATCCATGTCCTTCCATTCGAATAGTCTCGTGAAATGTGAAATTGTTATTTAGAAACGGACAATGCACTGACGAGGACATGTTTTTTTTTTCATTAAACTCTATTACAATTTTCGTGTCATCGAAATAAAGTAGGCTCTCAACACGTAACGAGACTGATTTAAAGATCATCTACGTCGCAGTAATTATTCAGCTTAATTGAACGTTGCATTAAAAAATACTTGGAAATTATATCTTGGTGGATGATTGAGGTTAAAGCGGAGGACTAACAAAAATGCGTGTTATCATTGCAGCTATCGGATCCTACAGTTGGAGTAGACTTTTTTGCCCGTTTAATAGAAGTCGAGGATGGAACGAGAATCAAATTACAACTTTGGGACACAGCTGGACAAGAGAGGTTTAGGTTTGTTTACATCGAAATTACAAATTACTACGAGTATCGTAAAATGATGACAAAAAACAAAATGCAAAATGTTTACTCTGCTTTCAGATCAATAACAAAATCATACTACAGAAATTCGGTAGGCGCGCTTCTCGTTTATGATGTGTGCAACCGGGCAAGCTTCGAACACATCCCCCAATGGATGATGGAAGCTCGTCGTCACATAGAGCCACACAGACCTGTTTTTGCACTGGTAGGCTGCAAACTTGATCTCGTTACGAACGGTGGCAGAAGAGAAGTCTCCAAAGAAGAGGCGAGATCTTTTGCTGATCAGTACGATGTTCATCATATAGAGACGAGTGCCAAAACTGGTGTTAATGTTACAAAAGCCTTTAAAACCGTCACTCAGGAGGTTTACAATAGAATCAAAACTGGAGAGTACAAGGTAGAGGATGGTTGGGATGGTATAAAAACGGGATTTGCAAGACCCGGTGGATTGGACTTTAACCTTGTGGAAGCAGAACCAGCTAAAAGCTCTTGCTGTTGAGCAATCATGTTGCTTTTACAAAGAACAGAGAGAAATCTCATAATTGACTTGAATTTTGATACAAGCTTTCGAAATTTTTCTTCCATATTTTTTCACGAACAGTCAACCGATAATTTCCTTCAAGTGGATACATCCACATGGTCATTAGAGTATGTGCATGTTATCCGTAAGCCTAAAGGGGTAAATTTTATCACGACGAATCCTCTCTGTTCTCTGTCGCGATAAAAGAAATAAAAATCGACCTCGTAATATCAAGAGTTGTCGATAACGGCATTGATTCTTGTATATAGTCTTTTTTTTCAAATGAAAAGATAAAATCGAACACATTATGTATGTACATGTGGAGGTAGATTGAGCTAGGGTTTGTTACTCATTTTGTCCCAAACTTCAAAGATGCCAACATTATGCTCAGACTCATCGTGGATTTTTACGTAAAAACCAAATAATTAATTCATGCGCCCGATTCAAAGTTCATCATGGATGCTAAACATAAAAAATAAAGGTCGAATTCGTAATACAAGGTTTTTAGATTTATGAGTCTGCTAATCACGCTAATCGCTCATGCTAACTCGACACAGTCCGGAAAATTTCTTGATCTAATAAAATTATAATATTAAATTGTTGTAGCTTTTAATGGAAGATTAGAGGAAACATTTTTTAATGTACTTTCTACAATGAAAAAGAAATGATACCCTCATGAAGCTTCATATTTGTAAGTGTAAATACGTAGAAGCTTAAAGCGACAGCTCGTTTTTTTAACTTATTTAACATCTTTTGGTACCTATGAGCCGAATTTGTTACGAAGAGTATTTTGTATCAAACTCATAATTCATAAGAATCTTGTAATGGAAACAGTGAATGTACTCAATAGTAAGTGTAGATCGGTCTACCGGTAAATGGAAAAAGAAGGATTTATTCACAAAATATATACAATCTCGTAACAAGCGGAAATACGTAGGTACATTAATGTGCGCGTATGCATGTATCAACGTGTATGTTATTATACATATTTGCACGTGCACACGAGCGCAATTTGCGAGTGTATATACTTATGGATAATTATACATATTATAATCATCCCGATGTGTCTATGAAATAAATAATGCGTAGATTCTCATATCGTACTTTATTTACAGGCAGATAAATTATAGGAGTATTCCGGCGCAACTTATTTATAATATATATATATATATAGGACGTTACGTAAAAAATTGTCGTTTCTGTATACTTTTTCTTCCATTATCTTTACTGTAAAAGATTTTTCCCCATTAGTAAAATCTCGAGACGAGTACCTCTCTTTCTCTCACCGTGAAGATACGAAATTTGATAAACTCTGGTCGAACTGGAAGACCCGGTGTGATAACGCAAAATTGAGATTTCGAACAATTCGTGACTTAATAGCACTTTGTATATGTTCGCGTAAACGTTATCTACACTTTTTTTTTTTTTCGTAACATCAATTGCGACAAACCTTATATGAAGTTCGCGATATAATTATCTCAACTACGGTTAAACGAAATATAAAATTATCGTTGGGCCCAATACGGATAGCAATCGACCTTATCAATCACTTTAAAAAAAAATATATAATTTGAAAACGGGCTAATAGACGGCTAACTTGGATCACACAATTGCTCGATTCATATACATTGTTCAATTACCGCTAATTTAATTGGGGCGAGGGGGGGGGGGTCGATTATTCCATTAAAACTGTTAAGAAACATCATTCACACGATAATAAAAAAAATTACATTTTTTCTCTGTGATAATCAAACGATTACAATTATCACCGAGTCATCAACGCTTCTTATATATGGACGATAGATCTAATTATAGTATTGTATTTCGATATACTTGCTTTATGTGACTAGAAAAATTTCCTATTTTGCATGAATATTTATCTTTTTTTCTGTTCGACAAGATATTGCCTGATATAAATTTATGAAATAGCTCTACCGTTTCTTGATAGTCTTTTTTTTATCTAGCATGAAACGCTATACCTTTTTTATATTTTATTTTCTCTTTATAACAATGAAAACTTACTGCGACATATTACTAGCACCGAAGCGCTTTTGCTTATTTACAAATTAATTTGTCTTAAAAACTATTTACAGTTGAGACGATAGCTACATGGTCAAGACGGAGGGTTCAGTTTCAAATTCACGCAATCTATAGCTTCGGACACTTAAAAAAAATCAATATAATAAATAACACTGGAATATCTTATTCAGTCGCTAAAGTTTGGTCTTAATCGCTACGACGAACAAAGTTCTTTATTTTCACGAACATCGCGCGAGCTTCCGTTATCACAATTATACTATTAGCTCTTAATTGCTTTATAGAGAATTTTTGTTCGTGCTTTTTCAACATATATCTTTATTTCTCTCTCTCTCTTTCTCTTACCAATCGATAAACCCGCGAATGGTGATAAAACGATTTTTGTTTTTTCGTCCGAAGAAAAAATAAATCGCCGGCATCGTCTCGCGATCTCTTAAGCCAAGATATTAATTTCAATTCGCATTATCGAATGTCGTCTTCATAAATACTATAATACCCTCTCTGTTTTTCGGACAAATCGTGCTATACTGAAGCAGTAGACAATATCGGATAAACTATATCCACTTATATGGCAACGTATTTTTTTGCTTATAGTTTGTTTTTACTTTCTCAATATATTGCATTACATGCAATCGAGCTTTGCTCTACTAGTGTATAGTCGAGAGTTTTCATTCTTTATTCTTTTTAGCATTCATTCTTTTTCTTTTATCTATGAAATCCACCTTACGTCGCTACTGTTCGAGTGACTCGCATCCGAATAGAACGTATTCCTCGCGGGAAAGCCAGAAAGGATTGCCTTCCACGTATTCGGGCGGTGTTTTATCTAAAGAAAAATGGGAATTAAAAAACGTGCTCTTAATAAATCATTTATCATGACATGCTGTATTAAAACAACTTACCAGGATGAACAGCGAGGGAAACGTACGTTGATCCCATCGCCACGTTCCAACTGTGCGTACCAGGGCAGCTACGAACTTCAACGATTGCACTATGTTCCGGTAATACCTCTCGAAGATCTTTGCGCAATCTCAGGGCAAAACCCGATAAATCAGTGTTTCCACCAGTAAGTAAAATATGCGATAGACAATCGTGCGTCATGTCTTCTGATAGACCACTCGTGACGTCCTTGATTATTTGCGGAAGACCGAGACTAACGTACATCATTTCCGGTGCGATGTACAACTCGGAACCCAGTGAAACCTTCTGAATATGCCAAAATTCGAGAGGTGATTCCGAAGTTTTTTTTATCCTCGATCGATCATGATTGTAATGGTTTCATAATTACACCAATGTCAATTATTAACGTACCCAAAATTGTTTATAATTCGCGTAACTATCCACACGTAGATTTATGTGCTCACGTTTTGTCGGACCTCTTCTTAACTCTTCGTGTTCGATGTTGTAACTCAATCTGCATCTTTCTTTAACAGCCATCGTGTCCAGATGCGATATTGGAATTTGATGATACTCTTTTGGTTGCCAGTGCATAGCCTGTTTCAGGTGATAAGCCACATGCCATCCTCCAACAGGAAGCAATCGCCATCGATGAGGCATTACACGTCCAGCTATTACGACTGCGACTGTCGTACTCAGAGCACCACTGTCGATCACTATACAAGTTTCAACATCCAGCATTGCACATGCCGCAAGAGGTTTTGGAACAAGGCACACCCTGGGAAATAGAAAGTTTGAAGAAATCTGTTCCTGTTTTACATAGAATGAATTTACCAGCAAAATGACAAAATATGTGAAGATAGAATTTGCATTGGCACGAATATTGATTAGATTTGAATGAGGCAAAAAATCCAAATAATCTTTCAATTTGCTACAATATTTCATTTTCTCACCTTGCAACCTTCACCTCCTGAAACAAATAGTGCAACAATTGTTTTCTTAGAGTAGGATGCATTGCCAGAGGCTCACAGAACATCAGAACAGCATTTGGCTTTCTGAGGATTGTTGTTAATTCCATTTGATGAAAGAGATGGTCCACGAAAGTTTTCAAAACAGTAAACGAACCATCACCCAACAGTGCCTCTGCTGGGCTGACAACATCCACATTGGGTATTCCCAAAACTTCTACCGTATCGGTGCAATAGCCATTGACAAGCTTTTGATAAAGAGGATTTGGGCGAGTGTATGATGATGCATCATTGGGATGCGTAGCTAACCTCTTCTTTTCCCTGTATAATTTGACAGGATTGCAAAATACACAAAATGGACCACTCGGTCTTGGAATTCTTGCTGTAGTGAGTTCCGACAGTTTCAATGATCTCAGCCTCTGAGCTATGGATTTGTGATCAGATTTCGTTCTTCTACTACCGCTACTGCTTGGAGTATTTTGGGTCTGCACCTGCTCCGAGTATGTCTTCCAATTGTATTTGGGAATGCCAAATAATGAAAAGTGTCTTCTCAGGCCAAAATGTGGCGTTATTACCCATGTGTATTTGTTACCAATTTCTATTACTACTCTGGCATTTGAACCTTCGACACAATTGCGCTGACAGGTGTAACCGCTGCAGTGATAACACTTTGGGAATGGTACATTCTTTCCTAGAGTTATCACCATGTGCAGACGGTAGCACATGGCTTTAAAACTCACACTCAGCAGTTGCAAGCACTTTATGTCGGGAAAACGAAACTGTACTTTTGAGATCAATTGCAGCCACTTCATTTTCCTGAAATGCATAAAGTGATTTTACATGTACTTCAGTAACGAAATTCATAAAAACTCGATAACGCTTCAGAAGTATAAAATTTAATTGGAATACTTCGATATTCCGACTGTCACTTTAAGTCGATCGAATGTTTGCGGTATATATTCAAAAATACATAAACGTAAACGCCAAACCTTAAAAGTACAAACTACCGTGTATAACCTCAAACTCACCATAGATAATCGGTGTCCGATGTTTTACGCAGATATTTACACGTACTGCCGAAAGCAATAATGTCAGGTACGTCACAGTAGAGCAGTATCTTAATCCATATTTCTTCGGGGAAGACGGCTGGATCCATTGTGTCGGCTATTTGATGTATATTAAATAAGAGAAAAAAAGAACTTAAAAATCCCGAGATCGAAAAACACTTGTGTAGTGACACACACTGTTGGATATATTTCGCTGTATACTGGTGCTTGCTGCTTGGATAGAAACACGGGAAACACGTCTGACACTCCCCGGAAAATAACGAATACCAATACGCTAGTCAAGTTCAAGGTTACGTCAGTAAAACGCCCGCCGCCCCCTTTCCGGCGAGTTATGAAAGCCCGAAGATTCATGATCTCGATTGGTAACGTTGCGAGATTTGATTGACTAAAATTTTTAATGAAAACGAAGGGGATATCAACTCGCCATACGCATCGCAACTTCCGGTTTTTTCTCATTGCGTCTGGTGAAAATGATTTATTAGTCAAGTATGATGATAATCGCTGTGTTGGGGCATTTGTGTTGGAAAATAGGTGCGCCAATAAAGTATACTTCCCTAAAGAGGTTCGGTTTATGCAAAAATAAAAAAATCGTTTATTTTTAATACATCAACGTATGGCATGTAATAAATAATACTGCAGATGGAAGATTGGTGGAACATTGGTTAGCTACGAAATTTCATTTGCAAGAGAGCAATGCTGAAATGTATGCGTTGTTGTGAGACAAAATTTCCTCTTTCAGAACTTTCACTTTTTGCCTCGTTGCCTCTTCCGACAGAGTTTTGTCAAGTTGTTGACAATTCTTGACAAACGTCTCTATCAATTCCATACCCTCCTGAAATAGGCATAGTATTAAATTGCAACATTCTTCTTCGTTTTACAATGCATTCTTCCAATTACCTTGATTATCTTTCTTTTCTTTTGCGGGTTGTCTGAACCATGGAAAACTACATCTTGGTAATCCTCAAGCTCGCTTTGTTTTTGTTTAGCGAACTGAAAATTAGTCCACGGTATTTTAGTGTTATTCTGATTATCTGCGTCTCAACACTGAATACTTATGTCAATGTACTCCCTACAATCTTAACATACTTCATATTTTTATACCTTGACAACAGATTCAGGAAACTTAGCCATTTTAGCAACGTGAATGCCAAAGCTCTGATCACAGACTCCTGGCTTTATGTTATACAGAAGTGTGAGTTTGCTGTCATCTACTATCGCTGTTACATGAACATTTTTTACAGTCGGTACATCTTCGGCAAGCCGTGTAATTTCATGGAAGTGCGTAGCAAAGAGACAATATGCCTTAACTTCTTTCGCCAAATGTCTGTATACATCAATGATTTTATTGGATATGTAAGTAATCCAATAATCGATAATTAATTGTGAAAGATGAAAAAGCTTACTCTGCAATCGACCAAGCAATTCCACATCCGTCGAACGTGGAAGTTCCTCTTCCTAGCTCGTCAATTATTACCAGTGAATTGCAAGTAGCCATCTGCGCAAATATAAATACCTCAGATGTATCGCTAAATAGTTTTAGAAAAATTCCATTGGGCTCGACTTACTCGTAGAATAGCGGACACCTCGACCATCTCGGTCATGAAAGTCGAAAGTCCTTTAGTTTGGGAATCATCAGCTCCAACTCTGGCCAATATACAGTCCAACAATGATATCGTCGCTTCGTCGCACGGAACGAAACTACCAATGTGGGCCATGAGAGCAGCGACTCCAGCTGATCTGATGTAAGTACTCTTACCGCCCATATTGGGTCCAGTAATGATATGAAAATGTGAATCATCTGAAAAACATGATTACATGCTAATATATTTTGACAAGTAGTGATGCAGCATTGACGGGAGAAAAGGTGCAAGACAATGTACCTCTCTTGAAGGCAACGTCGTTCGCTATGTAATCGACGTTCTGTGCCTCGAGACAGGGATGACGAAGTTGAACGAGTTTGATTTCACCAGCTTCGCTCGGCAGCATCTTTGGCCGCACGTAAGGCTTCTTACCGCTAACCGCAGCACTCGCAAACGCCGTAAGAACGTCTAACGTCGCTATTAGCGTGCCTATCATTTTCACAGGGCTGCTGTAACCAGCTGAAAATAACAATAAAGTTACACCCTTTTGAGCTTGACAAATTTAATTACCCTTTTAGATGATGAAAAATCTACAAACCAGCAATGCCCATGATTTCTGAGACAACGGACTTCTGCTGAGTCTGGTAATTGTTTCTAACCTCAAGAAACTCTTCGTTTAAGTCGTTCAGCTTGGCATTTCTGAATCTGACACCACTCTTGTTCGAATCAATGATCGTATAATTCTTCTTGTTACGCAAAATCTTCTCCTCTTTTAAAGTAATGCGAAAACAATAGCCGTGCTGCTGACTGGATTCGAATTTCAAGGCTTTTCCGGCTTCCATTTCAAGATCATCGGCAACCTTCGATATTTGTCCCTGCATTTTCTCTTCGAGTTCGTTCATCTTCTCTTTGAGCTCTGAGGATAAAGTTGACATGATTATTTATTTACTGTGAAGTGTGAATGTGTTCATGATATAACTAACCCTTTAACTCATCGTCGAAATCCGGTCGGACCATAAATTCTTGTTTCTCCGCTGCCTCGAGATCGATAGTTTGTTCGACCATTTTCTGATATTTATCCATATCGCCGATCAGCTCGTTCAATGGCTCTATAAACATCGCTGTCAACGCTGGCGTCGATGATGCTGCCATGAGAGTTTCCAGCAAAATGGGCAAATGTGATATGCACAGATAAATCCTAAATTTTGTTAGAAAACAAAGCACAATTGTATAATGGCGAAGTCGATTCTAACGTATGTTTTTAAGATTCGAGACCAACTTGTAACAGTCCTGAAGACCAGCTTTCTTTCTGATTAATTTTTTCGCCAATTGCTGCATATCTGGGATGCGCCTAAGATGATCCTCGCACAGGGTAGATCTCAAATCATTATCGTTTACCAATTGTTCGACAATATCGTGTCTCTCTTTTATGAGTGCCAAATCACGGAGTGGTTGTCTGATCCATTGGGCCATCAGTCTATGCCCTTGAGGAGTTCTACATTTATCTAAAATACCAAGAATGCTTGTCGGTGCATTGCCAACGAGAGCATGCTCAGAATCTCCACGTGCTTCGATATTGAGCGCTTTTATCGCTGCAGCGTCTAGACGTATGTAACGCGATAGCTCAAGCTGTTTTATTGTGAATTGATTGATGTGTCCCTCGTCTGACGTTAACTAGCAACAGAATAAAGTATCGACATAGAAAAATATTCCTCAAAATATTGTAATGATCTTTTTGTTTTTCCTAAGTGCATCAAAATTTTAGAAATGTGGGATACAACTCACATCTAGATATTTGATAACAGCTGCCGTAGCCGACATCGCCAATTTAAGATTCGTCTCGGGCAAGACTTGAGCTCTCTCCTCCTGCCCTTTCTTAAATTTCAAAAGAGAATTCAAATCCTGTATTATCGAATCACTTGAGAATTCATTCTTCTTTCTCAGCGTTACCATTATGTTGCTTCGTTCCATTACCTGAAAATATATAAAAAGGCAATTTATTTTCAAGCCTCTGGTTAAAAAGAAACAGAGATTTCATCTGCAATTTCTTTGTCACTGATATTATCGTATACTGACATTTTTTATCATCTCAAATTCGGCATTTTTGTCACCCTGAATAAGCAGACACTCTTTTGGTCCATTCAAAACAACGAGAGCTTCCAGATCGGAGAACGTTTCGTCATCGATGAACTCGCAGACAGATATGAGGGTCGAGACGGTATCGATGATGCTAACACCAACGAGCTAAAATAATATCGTTTCATTTATAGCCAACAAGTTGCGAGATTGCTTCTTAAAACTATATTTTAAGAAAAAAACCATACTATTCATCGACTCACTCTTGATTTTCCTTCCACGCCCAGTTTCACTGCCATGAGGGATCCTCCTATAGCTACATCGGTATTGCCAAACAACAAGTCTTCGAATTGTGACAAATTTCCAGGCGAACCTTTGTACTCCAAAATCCAATCTTGATTCGACGCAGTTCCTTGATTTACGTATATCTCCACTCGGTATTGTTTCACGAGAAGTAATTCACGAATGAACGTTTGAAATCTCGCAAAATTCAATATCAATCCTTCTATCTTGTTTGGCTCTGTACAAAGTAAAGAATACAATTAGAATGTTTACATTTCCAAATAGCGCTGTGAAAAAATTGGTGATATAATTTACCAGCTCCAATCATTTTACAGGCCGACGTCGTCTTGAACACCATCTGAGCTGCGAACAATGCATCGCTACCGTGGACGCTGTAGTACTCATTGCGATTGAAGATTCGGATGGTCGTGGTGGGTTTCTAGAAGAAGACAAAAATCATTCGGTTGATGGATCGCCAATTATAAAAGGACTATATGACGCATGTGGGTCTTTCCCTCGGAGAGAATAAAATATATTTGAAGAGGAGAAAGAAAACAATACGTAGAAAGAACGCGAGATTGCCTTGATCCGTATACGAACATTTTCAGCGAAATCGTTCTTGACCCACTTTTACAACTGGAGCAGAATACCACAAGAAGTAAAAACATGCAAAAAATCAAGCCATTAGGAGATTCAACCCCTTGGTAAAAAAGATCTACACGTTGTGCGATTGCGGGTGTTTCCCACATCTTCGTTGACAAGCTGTCCCATTAATTATGGATCAAACGAGTAAATACATGGTAAAATAGGTATATTAGCGATAAGACTTTTTACGAATAAACAGATCTACAAATAACAAAAAAAAAAAAGAAGAAAACAGAGTCAACAGTAAACGTTAGTTTCAGAATCAAAGCGTCAGAATCTCGGATTTTCTCGTTGAGAATTATGTGGAAGGAGGAGACCTTGTCACATATCTGTAGGTCAATTGCCTATCGGTGGGTCATGGAATCATGGGTCAACGCGAGTGCGCACGAATTCACGGAAACACGAAACTCGTATCGAGAACAAGCGCAAAAAGCAAATATCGGCAAACGAGACCTCGTTACGGATTTCGATTGTTATAACCGGAGTTAAAACAATTCACGTATCGTCGCTTCGAGACGCAATTAGCGTCATTATGCAATTATAAACAATGACTTCATTGCGTACGGTCCTATAATGAGCGACAGCTTTATATTTCGTCGTGAATCATTAAAATAACAAAGTTATATTCGAAGCATCACGATTCTGTTCATTGAGGGGTAAACGAGAACATATCGCTATGCCAATTATTTTATAAAAACATAATATTTGCAATTACGAGTTTCTTCTTCGTTTATTGAGGAAAAAAGAAACCACAACTACTTGGCATTTCTTTATCGCTCCCGTTACGCATTCGTCTCTTTGGAAAATTGATTTGTTAAATTGCACATTCGCGATTCCAAATAATGCTAATGAGCTCGCAGCCACAATTTCACCGAGTGAACGAGATTGTAAGAAGCAATAGATAGAACAGAGAGGGGAAGTACATAGCGTATGTAGAAGGAACTGTTTGAAACGAAGATTCCAAATAATGCTAATGAGCTCTCAACCACAATTTCACCGAGCGAATGAGATTGTAAGAAGCAATAGATAGAACAGAGGAGGAAAGTAAGAAGCGTGTGTAGAAGGAACTGGTTGAAACTAAGATTAAAGACCAGAGTTCATATTCTAGGAAGGCCAAGAAGCTTATCGCAAATCCAGGCTATCACAAAAATATATGTCCCAAACAAACGCAAGCAAAATGTGTGTAACATCCGCTCCACGTGACAATCAAACAAAATTCCCAAAATTCTCACCGATAATTTGGAAGACAAATAAATGAAAGTTGAATGTGGGAATTGTTTTTGCGAGTATCAAGTGATTGGATATTGGTAACGATGATAGGAGAGAGCTCGATGAATGGCGAATAAACGAGACTGAATTCGAATATGCATGTGGATGCCGGATGCAGCGCATTGAGAATTTCAATCGGTAATATTATGACACATCGTATCGTTTATGGAGAAACATAAATATACTTGCAGTTGCTTGTTTAAACAGCAATTAGAAGGAAGAGAAAAAAAAAGAAAACAACGTTCGTAGGCGTCGTCTCCGGTCCGAGTGCAGACCAGAGGTAGCATTCTCATGAATGAATCACAACGGTATTTATACCAAAGCAAACGAGTTGCGTAATCATGCGTGATCTGTAAGCTAGTTACAAGATCCTTGTGGTATAATCCTTGAAAGGTATACGAATTTCAACCATTAATTTATCATATGATTTAACGTTCTACGAAAAGAAATAAAAAGAGTGCGGTGGCTTAATCATATTCGCAAAATATTGCCCCAATATTATGTCCCAATATCATGTCTCACACGTCAGGGTATCTCCGTGTCTCGGATGAGTTGATTTTACCCCCCGAGAAACATTCGCTGATAAGTTGCGCGGAGAATCCAACGAGGAGAAGCGAGCTAATATCTGCAAAATACCGAGAAGCCGAGACGAAAGAAAAAGAGGAAACGAGAGAATCATCGGCATGGTGTCTCGCTTGCGTTTGAACTAGAGAGGGGAGATCGAAGATATATTGAAAGAACGAAGCTCAGGATAGTTACAAGTTCGTCGTTAGTTTTGCCGAGAACATCCCCCGCGTTATTAAATCGCACGTTAGGCGTGCATTGTAACTTTTAATCTAACTGGTCGACTACAAAGGTAATTTATATACCGAGATTTTTAACTTCTACATTTCTTCCTATCCCTTCGATGATCTTGGTTGAAGAACTTGTTTGAAATCAACGGAGCTTTAGTTGCATTATTTAAAAATAACAATTTTCTGTTATTTTCAGAGACCACGGTGAGAGGGGAACAGCCATGTTGCGTTCAACGTTTATTCTGTGCACGTTAGTGATTCAGGCTCTATCGGCACCGAATCTTGGTCCTTGTTTGGATGCCTGCAGAACTTATGGTCGTGGCAATGTAGGGACGAGTCACAGTGATATTCGAAGTAACGTCGATACTCGTACGTTGAGCGGTGGTACAAGCAGATACGAGTCGGAGCATCATCGTGAATCCTTTTCTCAAACTCACGATGGTGGTTTCTCCGGCCAAACTGATAGAATTGTCGAAGTACCTCGTTATCAAGCACCAGCCGCTAATTCGCTAAGTGGTGGAACTTGGCATAATCATGACTCGTGGAGAACCGACGGTGGTCGAGGAGTCGTTCACGAGGAGCAGGGCCAAATCGTCGACGGCTCTTCCAAGACCAATTATTATCGTAAGAATTACACCACGAGCTTTAGCAGCGGTGACATTAACGCGGGAACCATCAACCTGCCGAGCATAGACGCTGAGATTGGACGGCTTCAAAAACAATTCGACAGCTTCGGTCAGGAGATTCATCATTCTTCTCACGGGCGGACCACAGTTGGCTCGAGTCAAACGTCCGGTCGCGTGATTTCCGGTCGAACAGATGGCGATTATGGCTTTACCTCTGATCTGCAACATGTACCGGTTAATAATCGAATTTATCAGACGAGGGAGGAGGGATCTCACTCCTTCACAAGAACGGGTACTGATTCAAGTGCTTTGAATTCTCACCTCGATAATCGCCAAGTCGGTCAACAAATTTACGTCGTGCCTGTCGCACGGCAAAGTCCGGTAATCAAGACCCACGAGGAAAGTCGCGTTTACGAAGAAACTCATTTGCCTCTTGCCACCTCTAATGTTCGAACGATGATACGCGTGCCTATTCATACACAGAGTAGTGTGATCGATCATCGAACATCCGAAGGATCGAGACAAGCAGTGGGCTGGGTACCCGAAGCGCCTCTTGTTCATCAACCGACAGTGGGAGGATATCACCAGGAAGGCTGGCGTTCATCTAGTCAGACAGTTGAGAAGACGCAGCCTCAATTAACTGATAGAGTGTTCGTTCGGCCCATGGAAGTTGTCAGTTATCCGGTAAATTCTGGTCATTCTAGTGGACAACACGCATCTTGGACAGAGACTCACTCACACAGTAGCCAGTCGTCCGGAGATCAAATCTCAAATGGTTATGGCAACCAGGGACTACAATTGGTCCATGGTACATTGGATCTAGGGCAGGTGGGTCAAGCCGCCGATTGCGATCAGAATATCATCGCGTCCGAGAGTCATCAACAGTTCAGAAGTGGCTCGTTGGTACATAGAAAATACAAGCGTGATGCTGAGTCAAAATACGATCAACAACGTGCCGAAGATCTGACGCAACAACACGAGGATTTGACCCAACAGACCGAAGATTTGACGCAACAGAGCGAGGATTTGACTCAGCAAACCCAGGATTTGACGCAGCAAACTGAGGATTTGACCCAACAGAGTGAAGATTTGACTCAACAAGCCAGAGGATTTGATGATTATAGCCAACAAACCACTGGTAAACTTGAATTTGGTCAGCAACATCAAGAAGCAGCAGATTTAACGCAACAAACGAGTGGATTCGGAGATTATAGTCAGCAAACCACTGGTAAACTTGAATTCGGTCAACAACATCAAGAAGCAGCAGATTTAACGCAACAAACGAGTGGATTCGGAGATTATAGTCAGCAAACCACGGGTAAACTTGAATTCGGTCAACAACATCAAGAAGTAGCAGATTTAACGCAACAAACAAGTGGATTCGGAGATTATAGTCAGCAAACCACCGGTAAACTTGAATTCGGTCAACAACATCAAGAAGCAGAAGATTTTACGCAACAAACGAGTGGATTCGGGGATTATAGTCAGCAAACCGCTGGTAAACTTGAATTCGGTCAACAACATCAAGAAGCAGCAGATTTATCGCAACAAACGAGTGGATTTGGAGATTATAGTCAGCAAACCACTGGAAAACTAGAGTTCGGTCAACAAGAGGACCAACACGCTGGAAAAATCGAATTTGGCCAACAGTCGCATTCTGGAAAATTTAAATTTGGTCAAGAAACGCAACAGGTCGAAGATTTAACTCAACAAAAGAGTGGCTTTGGCGATAATACTCAAAAGGCGACAGGAAGTTTGGAATTCAGTCAGCATGAACAACAACATTCTGGTAAGAATTTAGTCGACAATAATAATGGGGGTCATCTGTGGGATGCCTATTTCGCTCATGGTCGTGTAAGTACAACACAGTCGCCTCAACAGACTGATGATACCACACGGTGGACCACTGGTTTTGGGATTGGCCAAACATCTGAAAGTAAAGCATACAACACCGACGGAAAGGAACTTGATAAGCACTACTTCATATTCAAACAAAACAGTTCTGCGGAGGGTCAACGTGCGTATGCAATCTATAACGTTTCAATACCCAGCCAGGAAACGCATGGTCATAATTTAAATAAAAAACAGATTGAAGAGTTAATTGGCTGGCCTCTCTCAAAACTGCATGCACCTGGTAATTTAGATTTAAGTCAACAGCATCAACCCGGAAAACTTGACTCTAATCAACAAACTCAACAAGTTGAAGATTTAACACAACAGTCCAGTGGTTTCGGAGATTATACTCAACAAACTTCTGGAAATGTGAATTATGGATGGCGTGATCAGCAAAAGCCTGGAAAATATGAATTTGGTCAACATGATAATAGGGATAAAGGTTTTACACGTCAAGTTTCAGGTCATTTTGAATTTGACCATCGCCAGTCTCAACCTGGAAAGATCGATTTTGGTCAATATACTCAACGCAATAAACATTTCAGTCAGCAGTCCAGTAGTTTTGGAAGTTTCTCTCAACATTCTTCTCAGAGTCTGCATTTTGATCAGCAATCTCAGCAGAAACCTGGGAAATTCGAATTAAATCAGAACACTCAAGAAATTGAAGATCTAACTCAGCAAACCACTGGGCAATTGGATTTTGGCCACCAACATCAAAAACCTGGCAAATTCGACTTCGATCAGAATACTCAACAAGTTGAAGATTTGTCACAGCAAACCACCACTGGTCATTTGGAGTTT
>JAPYZU010000693.1:0-48156 GCA_030523005.1 Tryphoninae sp. B BG-2022a
TGGTGATCCGACGAAGCTCGATGCGATGCGACGATGATTCTTGTAGACTCGATGAGGAGTGAAAAGATTATGGTCGACGCGAGATCGGTTATCAGACTTTATTTTTCACGAGCACGTTATTTTTGACTCTAAGATTACTGTACAATATACAAGCTTAGTCTCGATGAGTTTACAACTTTTATACTCAAACAAGCGACGAGCAAAAATGCTCCGCTGATTCTGTTGCGCAAAGTGGTTGCGTTGCTGGTCCCCGTTGAAATTGTAACTGACTCCTTGGTGGAAAAGTTTTTTACCCTTTTATACTAATTTTTGGTAGCGGCTTAGGGCTAGTGTGATTAGTCACCTAGTGGAAGGGTGCTTAGGGTGAGTGGGTTCGCTAAAGGAAGATAGCGAAAGGTGTCGTCCGCGGCACGGTGTACGCGCTGTTGCGAGAGCCAATCACGGGGTTTTCCCGAGTTCGCGCGTGGCTCTTCTGGGTTTGGAGGTACGGTGCGTTAAGGTGAAACCACCTGGCTCGAGACAGGTGATGAATTGTGCGCTATGCTAGGTGGGACTCGAAATTGTTGGATATTGGTATAAAGATAATGGATTCGTAACGTGATTGTTGCGATACGCTAAGTTGTGCGGTACGCTAGGTGAGGCTTGAAATCGTTTAGAGATTGGTATGAAGATAAAGGATTCTCAAAAGTAACATCGAATGCTTCTCCAGGCTTACTCTTGATAAAACACAGCTTTTCTAGTGATTCAAAAAATTCAAACATCGTAATTCCGACGTAAGACACGAAGAGCGTGGCAAATGATCGAAAAAGTTCCCGGACGACGAATTGCAAGTCAAACTCCACAAGAATACGCGGGTCAATTGAATTTGACGCGGAAAGCCGTGTCCATCCGTTTCATACCTATATTTTTTATAATTCTTAAGCAACAGACGTGTAATTACAAAAAAACAGTCCGGCTTTCATACTTGTACACCTGGTACGCAGGTACATACCTACTGACAGTTAATAAGTTACCTACGAATAGCTGCGGATGCGAGAGTCAAACATTGTCATAAATACTAAATATTAAATAATAAATTTTTTATTAAATAGGTGGAGTAGTATTTCATTCATAAATACTAAATGTTAAATAATGAATTTTTTGTTAAATAGGTGGAGTGGTATTTCATGAACGAGAAAATCTCGTTCTTTACGAGAGTAGTGAAATACACATGGAGTCAGACGCACAGTCTGGTGATAAGAAGCGTGAGGGCTCGTGACTTTGGTTCCTATCAATGTCGAGCGACGAATGCACTCGGTACGACGGAAAAAGTTATCGAGCTCTCGGGCGTCGCCAATCCGGCCGTCATAAAGGAATCTCGAAGCGTCGGTAAAAACGGTTACTACTTCGTCTGGGAGGTCGACAGTTACAGCTCTATAATAGAGTACCAATTCTGGTTTCGCAATTATCCGGTTGGTTTGACAAAAGCTACGAGAAGGCTTATCAATTATACCCCCTCTCCCGCCCCCGACGTTATACGTCACCAAAATTTACTATACACAGGACCGTAAGAAAAAATTACATTTTTCAGCGACAAATTTTTCGAAGGCAGCGAAGCCTATGTAAAATTGAGACAATTTTTTGGATTGTGTCACTTTTCAATTTATCGCTTCCTCGGAACAGGAAGCGCGACCTATCATCCAGGTTCTTATCACAAATTCCAAACGTTAAATGTCATACCCTTTCGAGAAAATGGTCAAGGTTTTATAAATGTTTGTTTTTTTTTTGTTTTTCGTATAGAGATTTCCGAAGATATGATAAATATATCAGGCGTACAAATAAGTTTCTGCCGTGTTTGATGCAAAATTGGACAATTATTGTTAAAAAACGGGACCTAATATTTTTATTCGAAGTACTAGCCATCGCTTGCCCCAACCTTTTGTCATCTTTCTGGCAGTATACGGATACCGCGGGGAAAGGGATCTTCATTTTTTGAGGTGATCCACGAGTCTATTCAATTTTTAGTATCTTCATGCGATGCGAAATGATGGTCAGACAGACCATGTGCCATTGATCGAAATAAGTGAAAATTATAAGGGGGAAAGTATTATAAAGATGGCGGGTGGGATGAAAGTTATCAATTGAGCGTTTCCAGATCAATTTTGACCGGCGCCGAAACATGTGGACGAGAGCATTATCATGCAGGTGAATAATTTTATCGTGTCTGAAGTAGTAATGGCCACGCTTTTCTTTCAACCCTCGACTCAATCTCATTAATTGTGTTCGGAAGATAACCCCAGAAATGGTTTCGTTCGGTTCTCGTACAATTCATACACGTTTGGCCTTCCGCTACGTTCTTTGTCGTCGATCTCAAAATCGCCGTTCTTAAAATTTTAATACCACTCGCGACACCTTCTTTCACTTAAGGCAGCAGCCTCGCTATATGCTTCTAGAAGCAATCGACACGCCTCAGCTGCAAATTTCTGCAAATTGAAGAAGTAAATTAAAAGTTCCCGCAGATGAGTTTATTCGGCTCAAAACTCAATACGTTTGCCTACAAAAAAATATATTCACACGATGAAAAACGATAAGTCATAGATAGTGCCTCTTTTGTGAAACGGCGGCAACTTATTTGTACACCTAATATATTTTACCTTTTGCCAAAATGTTCCCAATATTGTTACCTACAATGCCTAAGAAGCATAATGGTTCTAGATTCATAGGTATAGCGCAAATATTTGTTTGATTTCGTTTTCGTCACACCTAACAAAAATTCTCGAATAATAACAACCGAAAAATTTCAACAGATTATTTCCAGATTGTTTTCCAACGCCCCTCAATTTTACCATACAATGCGTTTTTAATTCGGTTGAAATAGTAAAAATGGAAATATAAAGAAGAAAAGTGGATCAACGCGAAAAAATGAAATAATACCTTGAACGAGTAGAGAAATTTTACTTATCGAACACTATAGAAATTTTTTTTCCGAATGATCGTTTTAATAACATTTTTCAGTATCGTTCATATTCTAAAAATCTTTGTTGTTTGCGTTTAAAAGGTTTACAGCCTTCCAAGACAAATACAAAATCTCGAATTCCGTTGAAAAAGGTTGAAAAAAATGTGAGAGCGTTGTTCCTTTTTTTTAATTAAAAACTTAATAATTATTACTTGAAAAAATATTTTTTTTAATATCAGGGTTTACCGTTTTTGCTTACTCTTTGATTTTCTCAGACGGAAAATTGGCACAAATTGTTCATACCTAGCGAAAGTGACGCGTTCGGTCCTCTTCACGCGCAATCGTACACGCTGACCGGACTGGAAGAGGCCAGCCGCTACGAGGCTCTCGTGCTGTCAAGAAATCGTTACGGATGGAGCGGACCCTCCAAGGTTCTACGTTTCGTTACCGAAGGAGCGCGTGAGTGCCAAGTCTATAAACATTTATTCTCCACTACTATTCGGCAAATAATATGGCCGGGCATTTTTGGACATTAAGCTCTTTTCTTAAAAACGAGCATTCGCCCGGAGCAAAAAAATAATACTCCGACGTAAGCGGAGTATTATTGATCGCCAGGTTTTCAAAAGCGATCTTTATTTATTTACATTCAAACGGTCGCGAATAACCCGCAATGTGTCCCATTTTATTTAATATTTTCGAGCACTCGTTTTTCTAAATGTTTTCTTAACGAACTTTGATTACGGCTATTTGCATGCGTCGAGTCTATCGAGCAATCTTTCAGTAACGCCCATTTTCCGAATTTCATAAAGCTAACTGAAGCTACTGTGACTCGGTCGGTGCGATGCAATCCGCAATGTCCACCGAACTGTCGTAAATCCAACAAATATATTTTCTTTTAAATGCTTGCTCTCGTTTTTACAACAAAAAAAAACAAAAACAAAATGTAATAATCAGTCGGCTTGAAAGAAATTGTATCGTGGTTCTTGTTACCGACCGAGCTTGGTACATGCTGTGCCATTATGTAGTTAATTAAGTAGATAACTAACTAACAATGATTCGTTGAGACGACTAAAGAAATTCTGCTATTCTTCCAAATGCCAGCTCGACTCCAATTCCACTGGAATTGCAGCAAAACACGTATATTCGTAAAAGAATAAGAAATATTTTCCAAACTCGAGGAAATATGTTTGCGCATTGTATTGACAACAAAAATATGACATTCTCTAGTTCAAACACGTCGGAAATTACGATTGCCTCGGACCCCGATTTACCCAAATTGTTATTGAATAAAAACATTGATACGATCGTTTCTATTCCAAATGACTTTGTTCAACTTGATACGCAGGATAACTGGAGCAATAATAGTCGGATATGGAAAATTGTTCGTAACCGCTTTCCATTTTCTTTATTTTTCGAAATAAATAGTATTATTTACATTCGAGCGAATGTAAATATTTAAACGGCGACTACGCTCGACGGATATCAACTACAATCGCAACAAAATTCGCCCAAAAATACTCGAGTCTAAAACAAGCAATGAGGGAATTAAAAAAATATCTATGAAAAAAAGTGTACTTTTCCGAGCGTCTTGGCTCAATGAAGGAAAATTCATCAAATATGGAGGTAGTATACCGCGCACTATACCCGTATTGTGCTATATTTATGGTGCACCTCATCCAAAGTCACTAATAGAACAACTGTTAGATGAAAAAAAATGTAACGTCTTAATTAAAAAGTCAATATGCAAGTTTTACTAACGAGTATGGAAAATAAGGGTCGAGTCTCGTGGGCAATCGTAATGTTTTGTCCAAGTACGCTTATATGCTTTAACGGGCAATTACGATTACGTTTACGATAATATTTATTGATGATTAATTAAAGTCATCGTTTTAGCGATTCTAATATAAAAAATCGCTGAGCAAACATATGGATTCTCGATTAGTGGGATAAAACAGGCGGACTATTTATAAATACATGGTTAGAAATACTTTTGTGTGCGCGCGCGTCACTTATTTATCATTTAATCGAGTCGTAAATTAATTCGGTACGTATTTGGTGTAAATGGTGCCTGCTCTTGGTTACAAGCACAAATGTCACTAATTGTGAAATTATTATTTTCACATAATGCTGACTCGAGTCGAGCTTCGATCGTACATCTTCGATTCGATACGCGTCAAAACTTTTGGAAATTGAATATCTAAATGACGATAGAAGAGAAATGACGCTAGCTGGTTTTTGTATCGCTCGAGCACAGCGAGTCGCAATAACGAACTTTTAAACTCGATTTTCTCCGGAAACTCGAGGTTTGATAAAAGTCCGATAAACCGCGAGAGTTAACAATGCCTTTGGGCAAACAAAAAATGTAATTCTTGACAATGGTAACAACCGATAGCTTAAACGATATCAATTCTTCCAATACGCGATTGTTGTTTATAAAAAAAAGAAAGAAAAAGCTGACAACAAGAAGACGCAAACACGTAAAAAAGAATAATCTTACTAAAAAAAAAAAAAAACTCGGCTATTACATGCACGGTGCTCGAAAAAAGAAAAGTAAAAGTCGAAATGTCATACTGACCGCGAACAGGAAATTTTGATAACGTCGCTTATCTTATTTTACAGTACCTCAGCCGGACGAGAAATACAAAGTTGACAAGGCTTTCGAGGAATCAGCAACTGATAATAACATCAGTAAGATCTTTGTTTATACACAGCACACGTATGCTTCTCGTTTCTGTTTGTAAAATTCAGATGCGATAAGAATGTTATCTTGACCAAAGATTATTGGCGAACGATCGAGATAATTTTATAATATAATAATTATTGGCGAAAAAAACATTCGTATCGCACAAGAATAATAGCGAATAATCGCGCAGGTACCGCTTTTCTTCGTCAAAATAATCGATCATAATTATTTTGTCGTGAAAATACATGCGACGAGTATGCGGTTGTTTCTTTCGTGTTTAAATTAAAATGAAGACGTACAATTGGCAATTAAGATTAATTATTCGCGAACGATCGTGTGCCTAATTCAAAAGGGCTAATTACTAAAACGAAACAAACATTTCAGCAGTCATTTTGGATCCGATGTCTCAGCATTACCCGACATTCGTGGAAAACGGTAGCACCTCGACATCGCATCGCATCCACCTGTTTTGTATATTCTCATCGATTCTCGCATCGATCGCACAATTTTTCTTGTAACTAAGCGTTTTATAACTTTATGTGAACAAATTATTTATTCGTCGACAAATTTTGATGAAGTTACTACTAGAATAGAGGGTACACGTTGTAAAAAATTTACCGAATTTGTACATTCCAATTGTGCGTACAAACGAGCGTTAATAAATCGTTGACCCCTCGAGAACGTAACACGTTCCTTACTCGGCCGACAATGTTTATTTTTTTAAGAGTCCCTCCGACCGAAGTTGCAACGGCGAAACGAGCTCGCATTGACGATCCGACGATAAACGCGATTGCGAATAGTACCACTAGCTCCGAACACGCTGACCTTAATTAATCGAGAAAAGCTCTTGGCTGGATTTATTCCCTTGACCGCGATTATAAACGCTACATTCGTCAGTGTCGGATCGTCCGATTCTCGACACGAAATACACCGAAAGGCACAGCAAGAGAGCTACGGTCTCGTTACGAAATAAGTTTAATTCAACCTTTTTTTTTATACATCATGAGACAAAAGTGTGTTGTTTACGTTTTTTTTCTTCTTTTTTTTATTATTTTGTTCTTCGCTCCATTATCCGCCATTTCTGTTTCGTTTTCTTTCTTTTTTTTGACTGGTTGTGTAAACTTGTTGTCATTTTACAATTATTATTACCTTATTACAATAATAATAGTACAATATAATTATCATAAAAGACGAGATTTCACGCACTCTCGCAGTATGAAAAAGGGCTTCGTGGCGCAATTGCTTTCTCTTAATTCGCTTTTACTCATTCTCAATCGGTATTCGGTTTTTCGTTGGCCCTTTTTAACTTCGGCTCCTGCCCATCGAGAGATCGTCTCGCTGTGGCACCCACCCTCGGAATATCCGTCCCCTATTTCCAGGATTTAGGTGCTTCCTGTCTCAGCTACGACTGCCAGTAGTGCGATTTTAAATGTATTCGGAATAAGGAAAGCGTCTCTCGATAGAGACTGTGAAAAAACTGTAAAAATGGTGTTTTCTTTTTCATCATGGTTTTGTCATTAGTTTCGTGTGAAAAAAAGCTCTCTTCGCAAGCGATGATTTAACGTCGTCGATGGTGTACGAACGGGAGGCACGTTTAAGGTATCAAAGGGGTGGTTGGTGGTGGTGGTGGTGGTGGTGGTGGTGGTGGTGGTGGTGGTGGTGGTGGTGGTGGTGGTGGTGGTGGTGGTGGTGGTGGTGGTGATGGTGGTGATGGGATGACAAAAAAAGAAACGTTTTCTCGCTCTGTATTTGTATTTCGTTCTTAATCGCACGCGCCCTCTTTCCTTCTCTCCTTCGCACTCTTAATTCTCTCGCAACCCCCACCCACCCTCGCACACTCTCTCTCTCTCACTTTGACCGCGTGTTGTTGTTGCTTCTTTTTTGTTCCTTTCATCGTAATAATATAATCATCGTTTGTTGTTGTGTTGTTGTTGTTGTTGTTGTTGTTGTTGATGTTGTTGTATCGTGGGGCTCTCACTCTCCCGGAATAAGCTTTTTTTAATTCCTGTCGGTAGCTCGTAACTTCTCCTCGACCGCTTCCTCGGATGCCTCCGAGAGATCCGTCGCCTGTATGTACTTCTGCACACCAACCAGCGATTTCTTAAGAGCATCGAACGAGCTCGAGTACAACATCTTCTTCTTGACCTTGGCCGTGTCTGGACACCACGACATCAGAAACAGTTTTTGTTTCTTGGAAGCCTGTTGTGGATTTGTAAGAAAAAAGAAACGAATAAACAAACAGTTTTCTTTCAATCATTCATCCTTCATACTCTTATCTCGTTTGATCCAAGCTACATGGATATTAGTACGAACAAAAATATAAATTTATTTAACTTAAATTTTGCATCGCTCTTAAGATGAGAAAAATGAATAAAAATGATGGAAATTGTCTCACCTCGGAGGTGCCTTGGCATTGGTGAGTATACTCAAAGTCGAATAGACCGTAACGACATTCGCCGCTTCCACCCTTCTGTAAATCCTCGAGGAAGGCATCGTAGGCGGCGTCGCGCGGTCCGATCACCTCGACATCGATCTGCTTCTCATCCTTGATATAAAATATCACGTATCGATGCTTCTTGTCCTTCTTTATTTCCTCGTAAGTCGTTTTACAAACGTCGGCCACGGTCACACCAGATGCCTGCAAAACGTAAGAGCAACAAAATTTAAGTAACGAGTTGCAATTTCATTATTTTTTCAACGCCACTATTTTCCCTCCTCTCGTACCGACGTTTCCCTTTTCGCCACGTGTCCACCGATTAGACGAGAGAAGTTCGAGAAGCGTAGCGAGGACAACTTTAGAAACGATTCCGTCGCGCGTCCCCTTTTAGCAGCGTATTCGCGCGTGGGATGACATTTATTTCCGTCTCATCCCGACGCTTAATGTCGCTGTTACTTGTATGCGAAACTCTCTTAACGTCGCCGTTACCAATCCGTTATGTACATATACATATAAATCCAATAACTTTTGCAATTCCATGTGTAATACGAGTTTCCAATGAAACACGTTCTTATAATCAAACTTGATAAAAAATATTAATCAACCGATCATTTAATTAGTATTAATCTCACATTCTTTTGCGAACGGCTTATCCATCGACAAAAACCCGAGACTTTTCGAATGTGACGAAACGACCGGGGGAGCCCACAAGATATTTAAGTTTCTCCAAAAGATTCGACGCGAATACAAGCTCGCGCGCTGGCGATGGTTATACCCGATTCCGGTAGAGTCGATGCTCGACTCGTTCGAACGATATTTATAAGTTTTGTAACTATCGCCCGTTTCTCTCCGGTCTATAGAGAATACTCAGGCGAGCTTCCAAATACGCTATTGCACGGGAGAGTACGAGGCAGAGCGTGCGCAAATTGTGAGGCCCAGCGAAGAGAGAAGGAAAAGAAGAACAGAGATTTTTAGGCGTAAACGCGTTGGGCCAAGAATGTAAAATTGTATTTTCCACAATGGCGTGCATGGACAAAAATTGTCTCGATTCTGTGAGAGAAGGGGAGAAGCGTGTAGGAAAAGCGTAAGGGAGGCATCGGAAGGAGAGCCGTTGAATTCTGGCCGATATCGACGAGTGTTACACAAGAAAAAGCCTCGTGGGGTAAGCGCAGCCTGACGCCGGTGAAACGCCGGCCGGTCTGGTACAAATCGATATTACTCCGACGTCAATGGGGGAGGCAAGGGGCTAAGCGTAGTAGCGCGTTCAATGTCGGTTGGGCAATGAACATTGCCGTATACCGAAAGTTGCGCGCTGTGAGCGAGAACAGAGACAATTCCGGCCGAGCAAGAGCAGCTCCCTCTAGGGCGTTGTTGCTCGAGCTTCCAAGGTCAGAGCGACGCGAGACATCGGATGAGTCACCGAACTCTCTCGTAATGGCTCGCAACGCTAGGACTCCCTTTTTCCATTTATTTGTTAATTCCCGCTTACGGCTTTCAACAATTTTCTGTGTTCGTTTCATTCATCGAATGTTAACGTTTTTTTTCTTTCATTAGTAGAATTGTTTTCCTTTATTTATTATCGCTGGTTGATTAATGGAAATTCTGATTGGTCGAACTAAACACAGGCTAAAGCTTCTGCTAAATTTTGAATAACTGGAAATCTTCCCAATACAAGCTTCTCGCTCGTTCGCTCAATTCATAATAGTAATCATAATCATTTCAGGCGTAAATGTTAAAATAATGCAACGGGGAATTTAAGTGCGATTTTGTAATTAATCGAGATATTTATCCAAATAATACATAATTTTGTATATATTGTATTTTCTATTATATATATATATATAATCAGTTCAAAGATTTTCGCTAAAATATTTCAACAATTTTGTTCGTCACTTAATTACGATCGTTGCTAAAATATTCGAGAAAAGAATTTTTCGAATTTTCCCGCCGTTACGAAATTATTCGACGTATGGAAAAATACTGAAGACAAAAAACAATGTTTTATAAAAGAAAATTCCCTAGTGAGAAATCGTACAATAAATTCTGATATAGAATTATTATTTTTTTAAATTCGCGATGAATAACGAATTTTCCATCCGCCCGTCACACATCGACAGCTACGCGAGACACAAACCGGCGATGCCTCTCAGCGAGCCCCCCCGCCCATCTCAACGCGGCTGTCGGTCCACGATGTCGTTGACCCTCCCCCCTCGAGAAACGGCAGTGCGAACGAGCGACCGAGCAACGAACGAGAAAAGAGAGATGCTCGTTGTCTCCCGCAGCTGTCTTTACCCGAATCGTTGAATTTTGTCCCCTGCCTCTTCCCAGTTTCCCCCAAGTAGATATCCTTGCGTCCGTCGGAGACTTTCCGCAAGCCCGAAGTCATTCCCGTCAATTCTCTCGTTGCGCCATTTCCTTCTTCCTCGACGAATTCGAAATTTTCCACGTTAACGGAAAAATAACAAAAAAAAAACAAACAAATGAACCAACGAATTCCGCTTTTTGGATCGTCCTGTCGTAGACGTTTCGTCGAATAAAAAATGTCTCGACGAAAAACGTGTTTTTACGAACGGTGGACGGGATTGGAAGCTCTCGCAAACTCCTACCGACAGTTGTTTCGTTGGTTAATTTATAGCGAGAACGTCGAGCAGTTTCTTTTTTTCAGCTCGATGACTAACGCCTCCCGAAGGACGCTGACTGGCGCTGAATCCGTTATCGAACCACGGTCGCGTCATTACCGAACTATTTTCATTATTTTTCTGCCTTTTCATCGTTCTTTTCGCAAATAAAAGTCGTAATGATTGGGCGATGTGAGAGAGATAGCAATACGTTTCAATGAACGTTCTCTGTGTATCGTCAGAGACGTGATTCATCGTCGAAACACTTCCTGGGGCGAAATACGTAGACGAGGAGAGGGGAGGGGGTACGATAAAGCGATAGTACGAGACGGACGAGACGTTCGCGGAATCAACTTTCGCGTACTTTTTTTTTTCAATCTAACGACGATGTCAAGAAGCGACAACACTGCGAGAGCGATCGTTCGATTGGCCCGGTGTATCTTCTTTTTTTTTGTTTTGTTTTTTTTCTTCCCATGAGAAAGAGACGAAAAGAAAGAAAATCGTATTCGCAGGGCCGGATCAAGAATGGTGTCCGTTTGTCCCCCTTGCGTTACTCTACGTTTATGCCACCACTCGACATCGGCACGATAAAAAAAATTTACCTTTGAACGAAGTAGAGACGAACTTCTAGTCAAATTTATCGTTTAACTTCTCGTTTTTTTTGTGATTTTGGAATAGCAGTGTTTTTACTAAAATGTTGGGAGTGATTGTAGGATAATTTTTGTTGGGGATACGGTATGAAGGGGAACGGCAGAGTGCCAAGCGCATGGAGGAGAAATGGCGCCCGGCGCCATTTCTGCTGCTCATAACCACAAAGTATTCCGATGGAGATGAGCGTTTCGTTGCAACCGCGACAAAATAAAAGCCAGGTAGCGAGATACACATCACCGGTGAACGACGATCGCGTGCCTCACTCGACGAAACGATAAGAGATAATTATCACGTACAATATTCCAACGAATCTTTCGTTATTAGCCTCCAGCCAAGATCTCGAACCGCCGAGAAAAAAAGCCGGTGGATAGACTATCGGAATATAGCGTTGTTGAACGTCGGAAAGTTTTGAGAAGAACGTTTTCTTTTTGTTACCGAGAGACACCGAAAGTTTCGGACACGAAGACATGGAGAGAAAGAGGGAGAGCGGGGGCGGAGGGGGCATAAATCGAGGAGTACGACACGCCTGTATTGCAACTTCGCATAACCACAAATTCGAGACAGTTAGACGAGAGAATCCGCCGCCTGGTGTACTGCCCTGGCAACGATTCTTCTTCCCGGTTCTATGTACACACTTTACAAGATCCTTTACGCGTCTCGGCAAAACTCAATTTTCCTTAGCACCCTTATCCCCCTCCCCCCTCCCCGGCCCTTCTTCCGTTCTTTATTTCTTTGTCGGCATGCACACACGTTTTTAAATTTATATTTACCATTTTGAGGAATTCAGATGCAAATTAACACCGTGAACGTATTTTTTCTCGGGTAAACAGCACACACCGACACTTTCGCGGATACTCGGCTTTGGTAGAACTGAGAACCTCCGCGCAGTTACAATCTCTCTCCGGTTCGGGATCTCCGCGTACACCAACGAACGACGAAACGGGAAGGGAGGATCCTCTAGCGACAGACCCTGCGCGAAATTCACTGTAACAGTACGCGTGCGCGCGACGAACTATAGGCGCTAGTGTAGCGAGGTATGCGCGCGCATCTTCCTCCCCGCTTCACTAGACGTCTCATCGTCATTGGTTACTGCTGCTTTGATCACCGATTACTCTAATCTCGCCGAGCCAATATTCCTCATATATCTGACGTCTTTCGTATACATTCCCTATCACAAAAAATTATCCATACAAGGTTATACGAGGATCGTTGCATTGTACATAGATAAGATCTCGAAATGATTGGTTATTCGGTTTTAACGCAAGCCGGTACTGGACTGTTTTTTATACGCGAGCTGCGCGGCTCTTTCCCCCGTCTGCCGCGCCACGGTGGTGGTTTTATGTAAACGCTATTTTTGAAACGAGACTGCAGCGTTCGCCTCGTACACGGCTCCTCCCGTACAAATATGACGATCGTTTATAGCGTCGTTTGCGGCTTCCGATGCTCCTCCATAGGTAGAGCGTGGAACTATCGCCAATACATTTTTTTCCCGACACTATTCGCGACCATATTTTATTAAGAAATTGGACCGAATTGCCGAAATTAGTCATTGCGACAAGGACAATCCTGTCCAGGCGCGTCTCGCACGGAGGGCCAATCAACGATCGGGACGTGGGGAAATTGCCTTATATGGGCAGCGACATGCATAGCTGTAGCGCTCGACACAAGGGGGTGTGCAGTCGTCTCTCGCACCTCACTCTTACGGACAACGCACGACGTATGTACATCGTGTAAAACACTTTTCGACCAATTCATTTTACGCTGCTCGGTGTATTGTGCCGTTAAAACGAGCCACTCGCTAGCAATACACCTCGCATCATCCATTTTCATGTTCTATACCTACTTCCTATGATTTTTCATATTATATTTTATACTTACTACGCTAATCAATTTTTTTTCATGATACAGCATCCATTTGGCCCATTCCTCCTCGCACCAAAGGAATACGTCGTTTCTAAATTAAAAAAAAACATGAGCGAGGAAGAGGATCACAGCCACTAGCGAGATGTTACCAAGTAGCCATGTACAGGTTCATTCGGGATAATAATGTGGCGGTAAATTCAAAATTGTTTACAACCGTAGCGACTTTTTAATGATACCATACATTTCGTTCCAACCTTATCGCTTATCATACTATCGTACTGTCTCTATTATCTATATCTAGACGGAATCATATAATGTATATACAAACGGGAAAAAAGAGAAAGAAAAGAAAACGTAGATTCGTTTTCGAATACCGACCTAGGGTGGATCGAATGTCTTTTCTTCATATAAGCCTCCGGTAACACTATGCGAATCCGTCGGCACTACTATTTATATGTACATCACGCACGCCAATCATTCTCTATACTATATTGTAATGTTAGCCGAAAAATAAACGCACGTCGGAGGATACTGCCACGGAATTAAACTCTCGTATACTCGATACCGTCGATTCTTCATTTTCTTCTTATCTTTTGTTCGTTAAACATTCCAATCGTCAAATTCATTACGAGAAATATGTAACAACTATACGCATTATATTACCAATAACAGAGTTTTAAAAAAATTATAATCTACATCCACACATACATGCATACGTACATACATGTGTGCGTGCGTGTGTGTGTGTCTCCATCTGCTTGCAATCAAAAAGCAAATGGAACGACAGAGAAGTAGCGTTCGACTTTAAAGAATTCACGAAACGTAAAAAGGAAATCTGGGAAGTCTAATCGCCCAAGAACTATCCAACCGAGAGTAGAACAGATTCGCCGATGCGATACAAGCCAGAAAGGAACGATACATGATTTTGATCAATATGTTAAAATTCTTCACTTTTTCTTACAATTGAAAATTGAGCGTTTTACCTGCCACATGAATTATCCTTACTATATACATGTATACTTATGTAATTTTTGTCTTTATCCACGGTGAACAAAATGTCTTTATCGCGTATGTACCACATTAAATTGATTTGTAACATTGATCGTTAAGAACCGAGTCGTGTTGCTGCCGAGTCGTGGCCACCGCGACGAAAGAAAAAACGAAATGAACAAAAATATGTATACAAACAACGAGGTGTCGCAGAGGGAGAACGAGAAAATTCGCCTAATACTTTAATTCATAGGAGACGTTTTACACATACACAGAAAGACAGTTTGTGAACTCTCTCGATGTACTAGTACGTTCTAGTATTATAATTAAGTGTATCCCGAGAGTCGAAAAATACAGCACACCGCAGATTTTTGCGAGATCGAACATTAAGAAAATAGTTAAAAAAAAAAGAAGAAAAAAAAAGGGAAGAAAGAAAAGAAGAGCGAAGGAAGGGAAAAAAGGATAGTCGAAGGTCGCAATAGCACGAGCTTAAAGGTAAATTATAGATTAAGATCGAGTCTACGACAATCGAGAGCGGAACAGAGTTTCGGATAGTGTGATAGCAGCGTGGAGAATCGCCGCTTTTAAATTCATCAGTCATAGGATGGATTAAATAGTAGTGTGTAATGGAAAGAGTTATCCGGCTTCGGGTAATTCCTGTTTGTTCATATCCGGCAAGGAACCGTCGGAAGGGACGTACGGTCGACAAAAAACATTAGATGAGACCCCGTTTCTTCTTATAATCTTCCAAGTTCAAGGATCTTCGGGGTCCTGTGTCCTTGATATTACTAACGGGTTTCGGTAATACGCTCACGGGATTACCTGCGAAAGAGAATTAAATATCTTAGTAATGTCGTATGAATGGAGTAATTGTGTTAATGAAAAATAATTCTTAACCAGAACGAAACGACGTCTGCTTAATGACTCGAATAAATTTTACCACTACCCTTGTTTCGTCAAGTCTGCCGGTGACGAGACCGGTAATGTTGTATTAAAATAATGTAATTAGAAACAATCATAAGTAAGAAAATGTTCGTGAAATGTCGTCGAAGACGTTTGACAATTGTAATAACAAAAGTACAAATGCAATGAAAACTTGTAACACCTTGATCACGTGCAAGTTTATGAATGGCAGACAATTGAAATTAATTGATAAAATCAGTTATAGTATTGCGGACACCGACATCGAAATACGATGGTATTCTATCGAGATACGAGACAAACGTTGTAAAAATTTCAAGAAAAATTTAATTTCAATAGTTTCAGAGACAAGTGTGTTTCGTTTTGTTGCAGTGGTCAGAATTTATTCGATTTCGAATGAAACTTACTTGGAATTGGCACTTCTAGATCTATCGTGATGTCAAAGTCGTGAGCATCGAAGAGATCTTCGGTGCTCTGTTTTTTCTTCGGTTCTTGGCCGTTTTCCTTATCGTTGTTACTGCCAGTTACGGTTTCGGTGATAATCGGCGTACTGATCGCTTTATTGCTATCAATAGAAACTGGTAAAATAATTTGTTCCTCGTCCGGTTTGTACACCATTCTTGGTTTGGTACTTCGTCTTGTGAATGGATCATCAGCAACCTTTCCTCTGTTTGCCTTGATCTCCTCCATTATAGCTTTTTCCGCCTCCTCGACGTTCTTCTTTCTGTTACGATCGTTTATGTACGATATGCTCGATATCGTCGCTGTTCGCATTTTATCGAGTTCGGAAGCTCGTTCCTCCAGCTCGCCGAGCTCGTGATTAAGTTTCGACGCGGTCTCATCGTCGCCACGGCAATTTGCAGCATCGCGTTCTCTGATCAATTGCGCCTTCTTCATCGCATAGTTGTGAGGATTTTGCTTGAATCTACCCTTCTCTTGGACGATCTTCTCGATATCCTCCTCTTTAAATTCGTAAATCATTGCTTCTTTTATGTCCTTCAGTTTCTGATCGAGTTCCTCGAACGTTGGCATCGATATACCCTGAAGAGCGCAAGTTTCTTTCCATTTGAAAAATTCGGACTCGGTGAATTCCTGATTCGACACGAATTCAAGCCTAAACACTCGTTCCTGAGTTCCGTGACGCAATTTCAAGCCTTTGTTCGTTCTCGTACCGCCCAATTGATAAACCTTGCCAGTCTCGCAAACGCCGCTTATTTTGGCGACGCGATATACGGGCTTACCGTTGTTATTTCCAATGCCTATTCTCACGAAGCAGCCTTGCACTACACGATCGAAAAACGGCAGATGAACGAAACGTTCCATCTTATGTCGCGATAAACGGACTTTGTTCAATTCCTCTTTGGTGTTGACATAAATGAGCTTCTTGGGTTTGTTTTTAGTGCTACTTGTAACGGATTTATTGTCATCCGCGTCGGAATCCGAGTCACGGCTCGAGCTCGACGAGGATCTTCGATGTGTCGTTGCTTTCGGGGTTGGTTCCTCCTCGGCGCTGTCCGACGAGCCACTGTCCGAATATATGTCCGATGCTTTAAATTTTGTCTTATTGCTACCGCTACCCTTGTGATCGTACTCCAATTCCTCCTCCTCCATGTCTTTCGACTGTTGTTGCTGTTGCTCGATTCTCTGCTTCTCCTTCTCTTCGCGTTCGCGCTTCTCCTCCCGACGAGCTTTCAGCAACGACATGGCGTGAAACTTTTTGTCCTGCTTTTCTTCGATCGTTTTCTTACGATCTTTACTGCGTTCCTTTGGATCAGGTGCTCTTTCGGGCTTCTTTTCCTCGATGTTATTGATTCCCGGATTGGCACCGCTTCCAACAATACTGGTTGTACTTGCGGTACCAACCCCGCTGTTAGTGCTACCGCTTCCTCCACCACCGCTGCCATTACCACCACCGCTGCCGCTGCCACTACCAGCGCTGCCACCACTGCCACTGACTCCACTTCCGACACCACCACCGCCGCCGCCGCCACCTCCACCGCCACCAACGCCACTACTACTGCTCGTTACTTTTTCTCTCTTCTTCGACTCTTTTTGCTTTCGTAATTCTTGCTTCTTCGCCATACGCAGCTTTTTTTCGATCTCGAATCTTGTTTTCTTGATTTCACGCTGCTCTATGCGCTTGTAGATTTCTTGCTCACGCTCCTTCTCCGTCATCTGAGCAAGCCGTGCCTGATCCTCCGCGTCTCCCATGAGATTTTCGTCGTAACCATCGTTGAACTCCTCTTGACTGGAATCCGAGACGCTAGCGTCCGAATCCGAGACCTCGCCTTTATGAGCGAGCATGCAAGAGCAAACATATTATTTATTCAATTCTGGGTTAACCGAGAAAGTATTATTAATCGTTAATTGGATAGCAAATAAGAACCTTCTTCGGGTTCGGATAAGTTGATGGATTCTTTCTCGCTTCCGCTATCCTCCGAACTCGATCTTGTCACCTTTCGTTTGTTCCGCTTGTTCGGGATTTTCTTCTTCCTCGTCTTTCCAGGTTTCGCGCTCCAATCATCGTCCGAGTCTGACGTATCGGAGTCCCCCTGCTTGGAATCCCTCCTTCCAACACCATTTTCCTCGTTCGACTGGGAATCATCGTTGGATTTGGCCTTTTTCTTCTTTGCCAGAGACAACAGCTCCTGTTAAAATAAAAAATTTTCATGCCAATAAAAAGAATTTTTTTCCATCTGAATTCATGAAGGAATTTTTGTAATTGTGGAAACTTCTTATTGTTCTTTCCTTATGTATTCACAATTTTTAACAAATGTACTTGAAAACAGTTGAGAAACGATAATACCATTGGAATAATTGTTTAATACAGGAAATTGGAACATCTCAATAATTATTCGAAATAATTGAGAAACACTGTACTAAAACTTTACAAGTAATAGATACATTACCATCGTTGATCAACTTTAATTTCGTGAAGTTTCTGACTTTGTTTTATATTCCAGGAATAACTGTAGTTTTAACAAATGACAAGAACCGAGACTTAAATGTTTCCAGCGAATTATGACGAACCCAGGTCTTTCGTTGGAGCATTTGGTACTGGATATGACGACATTTTTGTCCAATATTGACACCCATTTCCAATCTTTGATTCGAAAAAGCTTGCTTTGTACACGACCTTTTACAAGCTTTAAGTTGTTAATGAATAAATATACAAACACATAGAGTAATGATTGCAATATTTCATACAACAGTAGAGAAAATGCAACGAAAAATTTTTTAGCTCCGATTTGTTTTTCAATGATTGCCATATTCATTGAGTTAATTTTATACAATCCTGCCAAAGAAAAGAAGGAATGGATTGTAATTTGCGAACTGTTGTTTTATAACATTTGGAAACTATTACATTTTTATGCGAAAAGAAATGAATGGCCAATTTCTGTTTTAACCTTTTTTACACATACATGGATGTGCGTGCACATAAACAAAATCGAAATTCATATAATCCAGCGAAATCGTGCTATCCAATTTAAATTGTACAAATATTTGAAGGCCTAATTTCCATTCTTTTCCTCTATGAGTATCGTTGCAATTCATATAAGATAAATTAAGATTTCGATAGATCTTTGTTTGTTTAAAACACGTTTGGCTGATGCTCTAAGAAAATGTGGTTACGTACACGACTATGTATAACGGCGAAAGATTTAAGAAACTCACTTTCAAATTATGATTTAAATATCGAATTCTTATGTCGTGCAAATTGCTTCGCGAAAAAAATTGGTCTTAGAATGCCACACAATCCTGCAAATATGCATGCCCGTAAAGGTTACAGTATCCTTACGTTATCCAAGTCCGAACCACTATCAGACACACTTCCACTGCTGTCGGAGTCGATTAGTGCTTGATTCTTCCTCTTCGGCATTTCTGATAAATTCAACAGCCTGTTTCCTCGAATGGAAACGTTGAATAACAACTTGAGCGTCACGGGAATAGAGACAAGTACCTAATGTCATACACACAAGGCGGAGGGAAAGACAGCCGCGAACTTCCGCGCAGCCAGGGAGACTCGCGTTATAACAATATTTTAGTCCGGTACATAGCATATACTGCATGCATGCATGCACGCCACGCCACTGAGAGAAAAACTTCAGCTTGGCATAAAGTGATGTTCTCATCACACAGTTTACATGATATATGCCCTATTGCCATGTTGTAGCGCGTACCCAATTACATCGACGAGTGGTAAGTGCGCAGTAGTACCGTAGTTTGCCAACAGATGCCGCCCGCTGTTTCGAAACTTGCCAATCACGTTCCGAATACAGCCGCGACTGGCTCAGCATGTAAAAAGGAGGCGGATACATTAAGCTTAAGCCGCCTATTCACTGCACCCATTGCACGTTCTCGAATCGAGTGAAAATTGCGAAAGTGAGTGATTCATCCTATTCCAGCGAATTTCACTACAGGTGCAAACGATGAAATCATCCGCGTGCGTTTCCTTGACACAGAAATTTGTGTCGAGAATCGTTGTACGCACGCTCGTGGGTATGATTGGTTAGAAAGTGTCATTGCTTCGATTGGTTTCATGCAAAAATGAAGATCTCTCAATTTTTTATGGTTAAGAATCGGTATTATAGGTGAGGGGCGACGCGAAAACGCCATTCTGATTTTCTCTGATACTGAACAACGGATCACATTAAAATTTGGCGAGTACATAGAGAATTGTGTCGCAATGTACCTGTCGTTTTTTCAAAATTTCGGTATGAGTTTTCAAATTCATCGGTACCTTCTTCACCACTGAGCATTAACCTATTGAGGGAATCTAAAAAATTATCACGAAAATTTCGGAAAAATAAAATATTTAGCCACTTTTTGTTACAACTCTCTAGGTTCCTTCAGAAATCGCCGGTCGTCTGTAACACTGACTCTTAAAGAATAAAAGTTATTGATACCCGTGAATTTGTACAATTAAGAATTTAGTGATCGTAGCAACTTTGTGACATCCGGAACATCGAGTGTTCTGAATACGACGCGAAATCTCAAACTCATTTAGTATAATGGAAAACGAATTCTCTTGTATTTATGAATAGTTTACATTTACAATACAAAAATAAATACAATGCTATGTACAAATTAATCGAGTATTCTCGAATTTGTTTGAAATTTGTCAAAAATTGTTCATAGATGCAAATGCATCTATGCACACTGTTGGCATCGTGGATAACAGTGCTTTATGATGGAGGCTTTCGGAATCAGAGGAACCAGAGAGTATTTCTGTCATGAAAATGATGAAAATCTACCACCGGTCAATAAAGATTAGCCAGTTAAAATTGAGAATGAAGTTTGTCAACAAATCATTAATGGTTATTTTAAAAATAAGTTTAGAATTCTATTGATCCTTTGTTATATAAGTGGATGTGTGAAAGAAGACTGACCAATTGTAAATATGCAAATTAATTATAATGTCTTTACAATGGTGATTTTACTAAAATGTTTATAACACAAACGTGTTGTAGCATTATGTTAAATATGATAACACTATTTTATCAATGGCTTCTCTAATGAGTATCACATTATCCTTGATGTTGGTCAAGATGGTCAAATGGTTGTGTTTGTGATGAACTTTAATTTTTGTGTTTTTGTAGACACTTTTGTTCAGAAACTTTCAATGTTTCCTTGTTTATTTTCGTTTGCTCATAGTTCAGGTCTACATTAGAAATGGCATTGGATTCTCTCATTTTGTTGGCCGAGTTTTTCCTAAAGAACAAAAACAGAGTTGTGAAATTATTTCTAAATTATTAGGTTGGGGAATAAGTTCGTAGTGTTTTTATATCTTCTGTTGTTGTGCAACGATTTTTTTGCTGTTTGACAAAATGTATAAAGTTCATTCGATAGAGCCCTTTTTGCTCTACAAAATGATGCTAATCGTATTTTTGAGTAATTTCATTTTTTGTTACTTTTAAGACTTACAAATGGAATATTCAGAAGGTAAAAAGCACCATTTTCGAAACCTGTTCAATTTCGATTTTTATCAAGGCCAAAAAACCGCTGAAGCAGTCCGGGACATTTCTCGTATATGAAGAAGGTATTAGAGGGGAGTCTATAGTACGGAAATGGCTTGCAAAGGTAAAACATGGCGATTTTGACGTCGACGACACGCCCCGCAGCGAAAGACCTTCTGAATTCGTCGAAGACCGTCTCAAAGCACTGTTGAAGGAACAAGTCGTGATAAGTGTCTAAAAAATTAACTGCGACCATAAAACGTTTCTCAATCATCTTCATTCAATGGGATTTCCCGAAAAATTAGGAGCTTGGATGCCTCGCGAGCTTAACCCTTTGAGTTCTAAGGACACATATATGCGTCGACCTATGCGTCTACGGACCATATAAGTTTGAAAGTACTCAGGTCTCAAAGGGTTAAGGAAAACAACAAAGAAAATCGTGTACAAATTGCTTTAAGCGCTATACATAAATATGAAGCAAAGAAAGGAGTGGGTGGCACCAGGAGATACGCCAAAGCCCACAGTCAAGCCCAGTGACCTCCATCCAAAGAAGACCATGTTCTTTTGCGTTTGATGGAACTGGGAGGGCATGGTGCTCTGGGAAATGTTTGAAAGGAATGCCACGGTCGACAAGGAGCTCTACCATAGTCCAGCTATACCGCGCGAACGAGGCTATTCGACTGAAAAGACCCATCAAGAAAGCCAAACCATACTTCTTCACGACGACTCCAGGCCCCATGTTGCACAAGTCGTCAAAGCCGCACTCCAAGAGCTCGAATGGGAGGTCCTTCAGCATCCGTCGTATTCCCCGGACTTTGCACCGACGCATTACCATCTTTTCCGCTGCCTGCCGAACCATACGAGGGGCGTTACCTTTGACAATGAAGAGGACTTTAAAAACTGGCTCAACAACTTCTTCGATACCAGATCGGATGATCTTTGGCGGAAGGGCATCGACGAATTAGTCGAGAGGTGGGAAGAGGCCGTAAACAGCAACGGTGAACACTTAATTGATTAATTTATTGTTACAACTATTGATTTTTGTTTATATACAAGTCTTCAATAAAAATGCTACAAACTTATTCCCCTATCTCTTAAATTATATAATATATCTACATTATAAAAGAATATATATTAATATATATATCATAACCTTGTCCTTAACGCACCAAATTATCTGCCTGCAGTGTATTTCTTGCATATTTGATTCATTAATACGAATTAAAAAAGTTTACTTGTGCATACACAAATCGCACTTCCAGAAGGTGGTATGATCTTTGCTATGTCCATTATTTCCATTTTGTTTTTAGACTAACCATGGTTCTAGAAATTATATTGTTATTTTTAACAAATTTACATATTCTATACACCATGTCGATACATGGGGTATAGAATATTTACATTTGTTAAAAATAAAAACTGCATACGATTATGCAGTATATACCCTTTTGAATGGTGTACTGTGGTACGATGGTCCATTTTCCTTACATATTCTGTTTGAAATCTACCCCCTCAGGTAGATCTATTAGACCTGCCAATTCTGCACCTATTGTTGCGAGTAAATTTGCTTCCAATTCTGTTAGCTGTAGAACTTTTGGTGGCCCACCACCTGTACCACTTGCGTAGTTTGATTAGTCGCATATTTCTTCAGAAGAGCTGACTCCAGTCACACCATGTCTTAAATTATGTAACATATACAATTTTTCAATCATCTAAACACTGTGGTTGAATACTGTCTATCTTCGTAATTGAAGAAAATATATAAGTTCCTTATATAACCTAAATATAACTTTTGCCATTGTTTTGGTTCTTTTCGAGGTTCACGGTCAATACTATTCCAAGATGTTAAAATGACCAGTCGCATATCATCTTGCATAAATAAAAATAACTATCGCTAATAATTACATTAGTACTCGTTTATGGAAGACTGCATTGTGTATTAAGATTTCAATGTATTAGACACACATATGAATAATCCAACGTTTTCATCTACATTTAAGATTTATTTAAAAAAAAATTACATTAAATTGTTCAAAGTATTTGCGGCTGCTTTCTATAGCATTAAGCTATCTTTCAGGCAGCTGATGAATTCTATCTCGAAACAATATTACGTCTTTGAACACGATAATGTCGTCGAGCAGTTTTTGGATCTCATTCACTGAGTTGACATGTTTATCGGGTAAGGGGTGTTGCATCGACCGGAACAAGTGGTAATCGGATGGAATAATGTCTGGCGAGTATGTCGGGTGCTGAAGACGTCCCAGCCAAGACTCATTATCATGCCTTTTGTATTGGAAGCAATGTACGGCCTGGCGTTATCATATAACAATATCACTAGGAGGTCCCCTTTGTCAGTACACGGGTGTTTTTGTTGCCATTCCGGACTCAAACAGATTAATCGACCTTGGTACCAGACCCCAGTAACTGTTTCAGCCAGAATCAGTAACTTATAATACAGCACGCCCTTGATATACCACTAGTTGCAGAGAAGAATCTTCTTTCCGATGCGATTCGATTTTACGACTGATTTTGGTGATTCCACGTAAATTTACCCATGACTTTCTGCGTTTCGGTTTGTTATAGTTAGAGTATTCATTGCTCAGCGCCCTATCGTTACAGCGTTTCCGTTAGATTCCACTGAAAATTTGCAGAAACGTTCTTTGATGTCATATGTATATGTGTGTAAAATTTCAGGGGCCTTTATCGACTCAAAAATCACGATATTTATTCTTGAGGTCGATGAAGCCTGTTGAAATTTTGCACACATTTTTATATGACATCAAACAAGCTTCGATTAGTTTTTATAACAAATCTTATGGGAAAACAATTCATGATTTTATTTATTATATAACAAATAAACTTTCCGTAGGATCAATTTGAATTTTGAGTATGTTGTTCTTTAGTCGATTTGCAACAACTTTTCTTGAGAAAAAACGGGGATAAAATTTTAACCCCCCACCCAACGATAGAACTACCTTAATAATTTTCCACAAGAAAGATTTTCATCGCTGCTTAGGCTGGGGGTATACGAGTATGTTTTAACTCGAGAAATCAGTGAACTATCCGAAATCAAGGTTAGGAATCACTAAAAATCACATGAAATCGTAGATTATCTTGATTCGGAAACCACGGGAGTCGCAGTGGAAATCGCAAGAACTCGATTTCTTTTGGAAATAGTTGTGCCACCGGATCTGCGATCGCATCTGAGTAAAGAGTCAGATTCCGGTGACCGAGTTACCCCAAAATAAAAAAAATGTTAAAACAGACCCACTGGTTATTGAAATAATCCAATAAACAAATACGAAACTTGGGCCGAGCGCGCTTCTATTACTATATGTGCAACTTCCCCGCGCCTGCCGGTTTACCCCCGCCGCTCGGCCGCTTTCGCGCGCTCGGCCGTTTTTGGTCATGTTTAGGCGCGATTTTCACCTACTTAAACGCAATTAAACGAAAATCTAAAATTGACGATTTATAGATCAAGAGTTCTAGTTTCAAAAGCCGCTTGTTAAACTTAAATCGGACGACCTCCAGAGCATCAACCCTCTCCGCAAAATATGGCAGAATTAAATGTTCATTGCAATAACGGAAAAACTAATTATCCGACAGCGCCCAGGTTTCGCACACAGAAAGTACGTATCAACACCTACTATCTCGCAAAGAGCCTGGTCTACAACTTAAAAAATGGCAAAGTTATAAATTTTTGAAAAAAACGTTTTTTTTGTCGGTTCTTTCACTGTATCTTCCTTAATTATTGACCGATCGGCTTCTTTCAGTGCTTATTTTATGCGTATTTCAATTACCTATAATTCGTCCATTGGGACCAAACAGATTCCGTCATTATTTTTTGTTCTATACGCAAAAAAGTAAAAAAATGTGGTTTTTTTCACTAATTTGTTAATAACAAAAAATAAAATGTGGATCAGGAGTCGAAAAGTGGTCAGTTATGATCGGGAGGCTGATTCGCGTCTGATTGGAACCCGCCGTTGTCGTATGATTTACGAAGCTAAAATGGAAATTAATAACTTAACAACATAATAAATAAACGACTTGTGAATTGAGTGTTGGAATAACAAAAAAATCTTCCTTTTTAAACATATTGTGTTTAATAAGTCAAAAGAAACGCCTTTAATTTTTGGTAGGTAATACGCATAACGATGTTGTATTTCTCTTGAAAGATCCTTGTATTGTTTTTACGGTGACGACTCGGACCAATAAACGTAAAAGAGCCTGAAAATCAATTTATTTTAAAACAAAAGGAGTAACTGCTTAACATAATTTGGACTATTCATCTGTACACCTGATATATTAACATGAAATAAAATGTGTTAATGTAATGCAACAATTTTGTTTATTTCCACTATTACACCGCAATCTTCCTCGTGCAAAATCTTCAACTTTTTTCATCTTCATATAGTTCAATAGTCTCTTTTCTGTCTTTCTGGCACATTCATATTTTTGAACAGTTCTTTTCACGTTTCGCAACAACTCTTGTATATTTTTTGAGAAAATCACGTCAACTTTCGAAAAGATGTCAGTTCGCTACACCGAAACTACCCAGATTCTTCACATTTTAACTCGAGAGATCCGTAATAGGGTGACTAAACTCACGTCAGATGAAATTGCGAGAAGTGAGTAAACTCGCTCGAGAACCGTTATAAGATCCCAGATTTAACTCGGACTTAAACCAATCCGACTTTGTCCAAACACTAGGCAGCCCGTTCAGTTGAGATTGTATCACGGTGATAGTCCAGTCGAAATATACATTCGTTCTATTTTCGGATGCCAGCAAGTCGCCAATTTGGTTGTAGGTTTTTTGGGTTGTCAGGAACGCAGCCTAAACAAGTTCACAAAAAATGCTATTATGTGGCTACCAGAGATTGTCAACAAGAAAAGCCGGGTTTTTAAGGATATAGTTTTTGGAATTAATTTTATCGAAAATGTTTCATACAAAAATTTTTCCCTATAGAATTGGCTACAAAATAATTCGTATGCATGAATTACATACGATTCTTAGATTAGCCAATCACTAATCAACAAAACAGAATCGTTTGTATGTTTATGCATGTACCGCATTTACCAATGTAGAATAATCTCTACGTAAAAGATATCTGCAAGGTTTATTGAGCTATGTCATATACTTAAACAGTAATAACCAAGGTACATAAATCCGGAGTTGTAACCCCGCATTCACACAGGAATTACATACGGCATTCAAAACTCAACATACAAAAGTCTTAATAATAAAGAAGAGCAAATATCAGAGTGGACTCTCGGGTGAATATTTCCAGAGTTGGGGCAGAAATGTTGTGGACCACTAAAAAAAATCACCCCTGACCTGAGCCAAAGAACATCGGCACTGGACACAGGCTGACTGCAGCAAGGTTTGTATAATCCTAATACAACAATACACGTATTAGAATATGATAATATCTCAGACCCATTTTTATAAATTTTCCCCTGACAGTCTACTCCGATATTTGTGCTCCGTTATTAGTAAGAATTTTTTCTATGACGAGCCCAGGGTCTGGACGGTTGTTAAACGTAATGCGACGTATTTCTTACTCAGTCCGAGGTGTTGTACTGGTTTTTCGAACCCATCCATTGATTCGATCCGCCTTAATCGATACTTCGGGGAATACAGTTTTTGATTAATATTGCGCACACTTTATCTACATACGTCTCACAAATCGGCTATGTGACGCTGGGTATCTTGATAATGCTGTAATAGCGTGGAAATCTGTATTTTTTTCCTTGGTGTGAGATCGGCACACTTTCCCTTGTTCGTTAAAAAACATTTTCAGGTTTGTTCGGCCGACATTTCAACAAAAATTGTATTAAATAAAACATGACCACGATATGTTGATAAATTATTATAATAATCGTAAGTGTAAAAAATCCAACACTTACCTAATATAGAAGTCGGCGACATTAAAGCCAACAGTGTTATCCAGGGTCACAGACTAACACGGCACAATTCTTGACATACAATACATTAGTGACCGCTATTTTAAAAAACATTACATTTAAGCGTTGCCATACTAATAAAAGGATTGCTGGATACGCAGGCAGTACATTAAAAAACAATGACACTCCTGTAATATCAAGTCAATTATAGCCACCTATTTCCTAGAGTATGACGAGTTTTTGTTTGAGTATAATTATTTGGCAACTCACTGTATATATATGTCGGCACAATATTAGAATCCACTGTATAAACCGGAATCCGACTTACAGGTACGATCCGGACTTGGACCAATCCCGTGTTGTCCATACTCTAGACGGGTATGTCCAGTTGAGAGTATACCACGGTAAACTCTGGACGAATTTATTTCACGTTCAAAATGGCGGTTCTACTATCGCCCGAGACTAAAGTTTGTATAATCGTCAGTGAAATAATTTTTTTATTCAAAAAAAGGACAAAAGAAACGTGTTTGGACAAAGGTGTGGTTCAAAAAACGATCAGAATGCAGAGACGCCGGGGAGTAAGTAGTAAGCCGACCAATCTAGGCGACACCTGTAATGTATACACACGTGGGGGTTGGTCGAGCCCAGTGCAGGTCCAGCAAACGCTCTTCTATCGACACAGCGAACCCGACCTTCATTGTTAAACCTGCACACCGTTTCCATACACACACGGATTAGGCGTAGCCAGGTCGATTGTGGACCCATCCACGGGGCTATTCCGTACCTGAATGACGAGCTTAAGTCTAAACGCCGCACTGCGGTTTTTTTTTGCCGCGGCAGTTGCAGCTAATGATCCCAAATCTGCTTAAAATACACACACTTCACAAAACCGACAGTACGGCCGCTTGTATTGATTTCTTTGAATCACAAAATCGGACGGTTAAAAACCGCTCGCGGTTAACCATAGTGCGGCCTTAGCCCACGGGAGTGACTATGGAGTCTTTATACCGACACCGAACTAAAGAGCCTCGCAGGAAGAGAGTGGCAAAGTGCATCACGTGACCCGGTCTCTTTTGATTGGCAAGCGGCCATCCAGTACATTTTTGAGCCATAATGAGGGGTATGCCATTTTATGGTATTCACTGGCTGGCAATAAGGTTAGGCGACTCCAAACAACACCAAAAGTGGAAGTACGCTTGTGCGTACAGATTAATTGGTAAAGTTTTTGAAATTGAAGAAAATATTAGGTATACCTGCGAATGCAGATACTACTTTCCATCAGGATATTATTATAGAGCCGGAGAAGAAGCCACTACTTCGAAGAAACTCAACAAAACTGCAGAGACAAAAAGTACATTTACAATTAACTTTGCAGATCTAGCTCTCGCAACGTTATGTCCCCCTCGCCCGGATGGATGAAGGAAGTCACTGAATGCGAACATACGAAAATGATAATTTTTTTTAAACACGAGACTCTCAAAATTGTAGTCATTCCAAACGTATATTAAAAGAAACATTACGATGATTGAAAATATGATAACATTGAACAAATGGAAACTGCTATCGGTACAATTCATCGTTTCAATATGTGTCGTGGATGTCCAAAATTGCCAAGCGCAATTTCTAACTACAATGTTAGACAATGAAAAATGACATTTTTTTGAACCTGACGTCACACGGATTATAGTATGCTTCTCAGAGAAAAACAATTGTGCAAATTATAAATGAGCGAACAGTATTGTACACAGAAATCTTTGGAGGCACACGAAAACCAAATTACATCTGTTAAAAAATTGTTTGACGAAGTTGACAATGCAAAAACAACAAACTTTAAAATCATTATCGCATTTTTACGATCCAAGGATCTTTATTTAACGAAGTCAGAATAATTTCAAACCCCACTTAGCATATCCGCACAACTAATCGCCAGCCAAAACCCATGTAATGTCGCCTAACGCACTTTCTACGATTCAGGAAAACCCCACGTGCCATATTATTCCCCCAAACGTCACATCATCTCCCGTGCGGACCCATTTGTCACAGATAACGCAGTTCGATATTTATTTTTAACCAAAATTCCCCACCTACATCCACGAGAAGAGGTATAAGAGTCACCACTCCCTAATGAATTCATCAACTGACATCTTGATCTGTGATTGACGAGTTGTCGCGTTTAACGCATGAACCATGACTCACGGGTGAGATAAGCATACCCAGTATCAATACAATTACCCCTTTTCTAAGATAAAATAATAATTCATTTATTAACTAGATGGCCAAATTATTATTATAAATGACTAACCACAGGGCGAATTAATAATGTAACAATCCAATGAGAAGACCACCCTAGCCTTAAGCAACCGCTAAAAATTAGTATAAAAAGGCTACCTTTCCGCTAAGGAAGCAGTTACAATTTCAGCGGGGATCACCTACGCAAACAGTTAACACAACAAAATCTTCGGAGCATTCTCGCTCGCCGTCCGTTTGAATATAAAGCTGTAAACTCATCGAGACTAAGCTTGTATATTGTAAGGGAATTGTTGTATTTTATCTAGGGATAGCAGGATTACACAGAGTGAAGGAGCAGGCGAGTAGATTATAAGACAATATTGTATTTGAGAGAATATAGCAAAGGAGCAATTTTGCATGTTGTGGTATGGCTGATGGCCGATAAGACAGAGAGAGAGAGAGAGCACAGGTGTCCGCGAATTTATTTCGGAGTAGCTCCTCTTTCCTTCGGATTGGCTGTTGCGCTTGTCGCGCTCGCGTGTCACATGTCGACACAACCGTTACGCTTAAGCTTACTTTTCAACGGGAATCTTAGAGTCAAAAGTAATTTTCTTGTGTAAATAAAAGTCTGATAAGCGGACTCGTATCGACCATAATCTTTTCGCTCCTCGTCGAGTCTACAAGAATCTCCGTCACATCGTATCGAGCTTTGTCAGATCATCAGCATCACACGACCAACGAAAGAGTGAGCCGAACCTTTCTCGTACAACTTTTCATATAAGTCAAGATTGATTATCGGACGAATCAGAAATGACGGTGCTGCCCTAGTCAAAAACCCCTCCGAATGAATTTGTAGTATAGAAAAGGCAAGATTTCCGTCCGTGAAGGAAAGGGTTTAATAGCCTTGCCTCGAAAAGAGAAATTGCGTACCCATACTTGAAATAGTTTAGCGGATTGTAACGCATCCCCATACTCGAGACAGTTTAGTCGATTGTAACCTGTTACCGACTGGCCGTAAGACCAAAATCGGTTGCACGGTAAAAAGTAAAAACGCTGAAAAATAATATTCAAAATGTACAATGGTGCAATGTGAAAGTAACGATCTCCAGCGGTACATTGGAAATGGAAATATTTCATTTCCCATGTCTCGTGGTAAGAACCAAATTCATGTGCTTACCCGAATAATTGAAGCTGCAAAGTACCAAAATTCGAAAGGATAAAATTACTCTGAGGAATGGATTCTCTCGTATTTACTTCTCCATATGCGATCTCCAGTGGGGTACAAATTTTTGCGATCGAATGAAATTTTATTGCTACCCTGCATTTGAACTGTTTGAACGTATGCTAAAGCTAAGTATGACAATTCATAAAGACTTTTATGAATTATTATTTAGAATCATTATTGCAGTTTTGCCCTAATGTTAAAAAATGTTCTCAATAATGACAGATATTTGATGAATATCAAAATGCCCTGTGGCTTCGACGCGATTTCCCTCGACTCGTTAAAAGTGGCACTGAGTAAAAAACACCAAATGCAAACGCGCGGTATTTATTGGCTTATTGTTAGTGGACGAAATTTCGATTTGTGAAAGTGACAGTGTTGATTCAAAGCGTTTAATGTACAAGGGTTTAATCGATTTCGGTAAAGATGACTACAAGTTCTCGAATTTATCGGAAAAAACTAACTATGCCTTGGTTCAAATGTTCTAACCATTGAATGATTCGCAACCTATTACTGCTTTTGCGTTCAGAGGACCTGTTTCTGGAGAAGTACTCCTGCAACTCATCGTTATACATGGTCATTTGTTGTTTTGCTTGAACAAATTGGTTGTAAGTGACGGCGCAAGTCCAAATCGAAAATTTTGTTCCGAAGAAAGGTTGGTGTAAACGGTATAAGAAGGAAATCGTCAAACTATTTCGGAAATTCTATTAGAGAAGGATAGAAAACATACATCTTCTTTGATACGCCGCATGTAATAAAAACCGCACGCAACGGTCTGTATAACAGAGGTGTGCTACAGGCGGGTATATCTGATCCAGTTAGGTACTGAAAACAGTGTTTCCAATTTTCGTCCAGATGGATGCATCAGAAGACCCCATAAAGTGGGAGTGTATTAAAAGACTCTATGGACAAGATAGAAAAAATGCAGGTTCGCTCAAGTAAGTTTTATTACTTTTTTTAAAGTGTTCATTGCTGGCACATATGACTTTACACAGAAACTGAATAGCGGAATCGAAGTAGAAAAATATATATTTTACTATATTATACTCATTATATTTTATTTACTATACTATATTATATTTACAAATATATTATATTTACTAAGACTAGTATTAATCAATCTAGCGAATGTAAATGATGTACAAGGAATATTCCTTCGCAGATGATAACAAATTCTACACAATCTGCGATAAAGGAATTGCAATACTGCATCGATTTTAATGGCAATAATTTTGAACATCTACTGTCAATAAAGTTCATTTCACTTTTTCATCTTAAAATGACCTTGAACGACTTTGACCCCTTAATGTTTTTATGGAGTTTGCGATGCTCTACAAGATGGTAGGAAAAAAAATGTACCGTCCCATTTAAAAAAGTGGAGGTGACCTTCGCTGTGCATCAGCGCCTCCACTGAAACGAAAAAAATGGTCGCGTTTGATGACCCCTTTCGTACGGTACAACTTTCGTTTGGAACATTTTTTTGAGATGTCGATAATTACAGAGATATTTACGGTGGCAATAGTTAATGCCCCGCCCTGTATATTTAAACAGATGTACAGCGAATGATGTTTTCACAGTCATTACAGACAAATTGTACTGCGTATGCTATTACTTATCAGTTTCCGATTTTTTTATTATGCTGTAGGCGATCGAAGAGTCACTGATGAAATTGAATGCTTGGGAGGATAAAGTACACAGAAAAATTCTGTCAAAAGATCTTTTCCCAACCAAGGAAACAGCGGAGGGTTTTACAGCGCGTTACTGTGAAATCGACGATAGATCTATGGAGCTTAGACAGGAGGAGACCAAACTCCATTGACAGCATATTAAAAATAATAGTCCAAATTTCGTCAAGAGTGGCATTTTTGTTTTGAGCCGGGAGTTACCTTGAACACAGCAATGTCTATTGCTAGAACACGACTCTCCCGAAATTTAATTAATGACGCTTCTATTCCCGGGTAATTCGAACATGTAGGGAGAGTGGCAGTCTCGAGATAGATTTTGCTGTGTTCAGCGGCACTTCCGGCTAAAAATGAAAGTGCTGCTCTCCAGAAATTGTATACCATTGCCGTAACCCACCATTTGGTCTCCTCCTGTTTAAGCTCCATGGGTAGACCTTGATGAATATATGACACAAACCCGCGGTAATCCATATATCCTAACCGGACAAATCAAGCGAAATCCTTTGAGTTTCCTTATCAAAATCCTTTCATTCCGTCCTAAAATCCCCTTATTTCAATGAAAACTGGGATCCTGGCAGTTATGCGGTGCGCCATTGTAGTAAGGCTATTTATTTGTTTTGATGCATGAATTGACTAATTAATAACTATTGTTTCCAAGTTTCTTTTAATGACTGTTTATACGCTTGTCGCATAGTATTTTATGCCTGTTTTTATTCGTGTTAGTGCAGATATTTTTTGGTACAGTTCACCAAGCAGGTGGTTGTCGATGACCATCCTTCCACTCCCATATTTTTTAGTATCTATAAGATACTTTCGGTTCATGGTGCTCCGAAACCAACAAATACAGGGAATTGTTCAATCTCGGACGAGTTTAAGCCTACTGAACCTCTAGCGATACTATCTTATTAAAACAACATACAATCACTCTGATGATCAAATTAACTCCGCAAGATCAATTACAGAATGATTGCAGCAAATTGTTCAGCATGAAGAGTGGTATATTTGAGAAACCAGTGACCATGACGATAATATGCCGGGAATTATTGATTGCATAATCCATTGCCTAAGTGTGGACTTCACGAAACGCATCTCCAACAATATTAAGTGTGTTCTTCGCAAAGATGCTTTGTTCATAAATAATGCGAGTGATGTGAGATTTGCAGTGACTTCATTAAGTACATGACAAGATTCAGAAGAATTCATACACGCAAACATTCATTTGTATTGGTGCGTTTCATTTTTGGAAATAAGTTTTCAAAACATTGTCAATCCCCGCACATCTACGAAGAAATTTTGAATGATGATATAATTGCATCGACCTTTCGTTCCCATGTGCTACTCATGGCCATGATATTATATGTCAAATAATCCAGGATTTTATTCTCGAACGAATGCACCAGTTGTGTTCGTCTCAACGCCGAACAGGAAAACATTTTGAATAAACATATCCTTGGTATAAAAATTCGTATTTGTTTATTACGAATCCCAATCTCTTAGAAAAATATTAAGTTATGGAAATTGATGGAAAAATAAATGCAAGTGTGATGCGATCCATGCAATGCAAAATTATACGGATATACATATATTCAAAAATATATACAGTGTCACGCTGGTGGAAGGTAGGGTGGATGGTGGAGGGGAGGGGAATTTCCAATCATTGTAAGAAAAACAAATATAGAACGCAAATAACAATTTTGTTATTTCGCTATTAGTAACGGCGATCTATCTCTGGGGTAAATAAACAGAAGAAAATGTCTGTATATAATACTCAAAAAGAAAAAAAATATTTTCATGCTATTACTGATTTTCGGCGCTAGTTAATTTTTAATAATACAAATTAACAAAAAGAATAATAATTAAAAAACCAACACTTTACACTCTATTGGAGCCTGAAGGGTTAAGCTTCCGCTTTTAAGGACGGGAAAGGGTCAAGCCGGCATAGGTATCTCAGGGATAGGATTCGCCATGTCAACGGCCTCTTAAATATTACCACTGACTTACACTCAACTCGGAAGAATATAATTTAAAAATATATGATGTGGCAGGTATTCTCGATGTCTTAGAGTCTACTATTGTTCTGACCGGTGGGTTACTGAAAGAGGGACAGCGGGAAGATGGGGGACTGTTGTGGCTCGCGGGACTTCGTTGACGAGGGGAAGGGTCGAGCGGGAAAACGACGATCACTCGCTCGAACACTGTAACCGTCGCTTGATGTTCTAACTGTAATCGAGTAGAGGGGTGAGGAGTAACGTTGGTGGGTAAGGGAATTGAGACGGGCGGGGAATCACGACCGTTAATTTTCACTCCCCAAGGACTTATTCGTACTATATGAATTATTTAGTTTTTACAGCCGCACCACACGACTATTTTATATATCACAAAAACAATTCTGACCAAAAACCAGGGTAGACGCCAGCAATATAAGGGGGGGGGGGTTACTCTATATAATTCAAAGACATAAATGGGGATACTTTAATTAAGTGTGCCGATAATGTTGACCTGTGCAAACTCTTACCGGTCCGCTGCAAGATCCTCGGTCTCGTCCTTTTCTTTCCTTATCTCGTCTCGATCTACTTTCTCGTCTTTCTTCTCCTTATCCTCGATCACTCTCTCTCTCACACATTTTCCACATTCACTATTCTTTTTTCCTATTTTTCTTTCACTCGATACTCCAATTCGCTATTCTCTATCTTTTCTCCAATTTTCGCAACTATTTTGTGTCTCTGTAATTGTTGCTAATGTTGGCTATCCACCGGCTTATCGCAAAGTGAGAGTTCGTGGCTAGGCGGAAGCTCGGAAATTTTCCTCGCGCCTTGATTGGTCCTTTCGATCTTTGGACAGCAGCGTTACGGGTCGATGGGAAGATTATGATCGATATTAGATCGTCGCTAGCGGGATCTACTCGGGACAGACAGGTAATTGGGTCGGTCGATAATTCGGGGATATTTGTATATGGGCACATATAATTGTTGATAACTAGGGATATCTTTGGACCGCCCTGCACTGCTGCCATCTTCGTGCTTCCTTATCGCCGGTCAGCCGATGGATGGCTTCGGGACGGAGACGGACGGGTGAATTCTCTTGATAAGTGACTGATTGTGAGCGCTGTGTGTGCGAGTGTGACGATGTGGACGGGCATGATGATGATGATGGCGATGACTTCGTGGCTGGCAAGGGGCGATCGTTTAACGATAAGCGCTTGCACAGATCTTACAATAGGTAATAAAAAAAATAATATGCTTCTACTTCCCTTGTTTTATGGTCGTTCGTGGAGGCGGTTGCCTTTATACGAGTCGGGTGCATAGGTGAATATTGTAGAACGTTACAACATATACAGAGATGTGGGATAAAGAGACCGGTCAAGCGACTACCAGCTCCACTCTGCGACGAGGATATTCCAGGAACAGTTCCGAACGGCATGTGTCACCCCCCCCCCCCGCGTTCCCCTCATATTACTGAAATGGTGCGACGAAATGGAGATGGATGGTGCCCTTGTCAAAACGTATATCGGCGTAAGTTGGGCGCAAGTATAGAAAATGTATCCACACAATATAATTGGTAACTTCCACGATATATCGCATGCGACAGGAAGACATCTCTCTTGAGCCAGTTTTTGTCAAAATTCTGTTTTGCTTAAGCCAATACTGTTTCAGACACGTCGGATTATGCTGTGTAATTTGCATGAACAGGCAGACTAGAGGAAAGGAGTGTCAACTCCCATTTGAATGGGGCAGAAAAAGCGTCCTAAAAAGTAGTACATCGAAGGGTTCCATAATTCGCCACTCGCGTCGCCTCAAGAGTCCGTAACTGACCAATAGCAGTGTTTCCATTCCAGTAGGTTGTAACTATCCGCCCATTTTTACATTTCAAGTATATAAATTACGCATAGCGGTTATACTAATTCTTTAAAACGTGTTGTTACGAAAAAAGAATAACAAAGAGGTAGGTCTAAATTCATTATTATTACTTATGAAAATTGTGTCTTGCCACTATAGCAAATCATTTTAAAACCTTGATTTATTTTAATTGTCTTTTGCGATTTTATTTTTCAAAATTAATTCAAATCATTTTTTTAAGTTGCTATTCAACTTTTGCAATCATTTCGGCATGTCAGTTTTTCATACGTATTTATTACTAAGGAGCATTCAAGATTTCATCATTGTATTTTTTATTTAGTAAATTGTAGCAGCTAGAATGGGGACAGGGCGTATTATATCAAACTGCAAACTTAATTTACACGGAACGTACTTCCATCGTATCATCAGTATCACCCTTTGATAAAAATATATTTTTTGACAGGGGTTTGTAAATTGTTTACAGATTTAGGTTATGTTACTCCGGAGATTTGTCTATCTCGCAACATCATGCTGCTCGCTTCCCAGGATTGGTCAGTTACGGACGACCACAGCGCCACTAAAAGTACAGATTTTTGACACGGGATTTTTAGATCGGAGTTGACACTCCTTTCCTCTAGTCTCCCTGTGCACGAAGATAAATCACCATACAAACTTCATGCGCTTGAAATATCCGTAGGATGGCTCTGTCGTTGCTCGATCTCATTATGTTGTCAATACTGCGTAAAACCCAAACCTAATCCCGATTACGGGAAAACCGAATAAACAAATAGTTTTGCAGCCAGCCAATTTTCGTTATACAAAAACATATACATTAAATCGTACCATCTCCGCCATCCGCTATTGGCATCCATTTTTTTTTACGATAGCCTAATGACATACGCATGATAATACGACATAGCGAAACACACGTACGTACAAAATAAAATAATGTATAGATCTTTACAACAAAAACATTGCATGAAATTTGAATTGTCCACTCTTGGCTAATCTTCGTTTACGTTATAGTATCGCAAAGTATAAAGCAAATCAATAATGTGTGTCGGTAATGATGCATTCAATTATGTAATTGAATCTGAAGAATCTGTCAGAAATTGATATACATGTATGTCGAAACCGACAGTGTGGGAATTGAAGAATAGTCAATTGGTTGAAATAAATTTTATTAACGAAAAAGAATTCAATTATGATTAATATAAGTAAATATAAGTCCACACAAGGATTTAGACGGTAAATTAACTCGGACTCGTTAAACACCAGCTCGTTGTTCTTCGCTCGCTCGACCGATCTCGACTCCCGTTTCTTCTCATTGTCGCGCCTCACTCCGATTGTCAAAATCAGGCGTTCCTTCGCGGAAATTCGTCGTTCTGGCCATTCGAGAAGTTTCGACAGCGCTAATCCCTTTTCAAAGCATCCTGAATGTTCGACAGCCGTTTGTCGGGATCTCCGGATCTTACACATATGAAAGGTAAACTAACGTAAGATTACACAACGGAAACCACGCGAAGATGGTGTAGATTTCTTGGAGAGAGGGAGGAGACATTGCTACAATGTAGGAAGATAAAGTTCCGCCCTATAGCTGGTAATATCGATCTAAGAATTATTATTAGAAAGCCAACTTAAAGATTGATGCATCATAGTGCATGTCAGAGATAAATATTCAAAGGAATAATAATGATTATTACAGAAATGTGAAGAATATTACATTTTAACCATTTCATTGCGGCGGGCATTATTATACGCTCTGGCAAGTCCATCGGTTAAGTAAATTAAAATAGTTTAAGGTGCTACTCAAAACAAAACAAATGAATATTGTTAATGTATGTGCAGTTATTATTATTAAAATACCTTAAGAATGCTATAAAATCTCCGGGTACTGTTTTGGTCACTAGTCAGTTGCGTCGACCTGGCATAGTCCAGGACTTTTAGACTTTTGCAATGCAATAGTCCCTTGTTCGCGATTTTTTGATTGGATTATGTCAGAGGGTGTCTCCTAAGTATAAATCCAAGTTTGTATCGTCTGAAACCTTGTGCGTTAGGCGCCATCTTGGAAAACGACTTTTTGCAAATATCTCGGAAACGGCGAATTTTACGTTAAAAATTATAAAAACCTTTTTTATAGAGAATAAAATTTTCCATCTTTTTTATTTAAAACTTTTTTTGTCTACTATTAATATTTCTCTAGATATAATCGATTAAAAAAACCATTTTTTGTTTTTGGAAAATATCTCGATCATTTTTGGAAATACGGTCAAAAATGTAGTAATCAGAATTGTAGAGCATCCATTTTTCTATAATTTTTGTATAAAACTTTTTTTTGTAAACTCAATAATAGTTGCTGAGTTTGAGCGCGATGAAAGTTGCCATCAGGTAAAGAAAAAACAGCGATTTGTGGTAATACGTTACTCTAGCATGCAAACAAAAAATGTAATCGAAGAATTTTATAATAGAGATGGTTAATAATAATATTTATCATGAAAAGGAGGGATATGGGCGATAGGAGGAAAGTTTAATAAACAATAAACACATTTTGATGACCTGTTTGGAAAAGACACGAAAATTTATTCATCTATTAATATTCAAAATTGTGCGTACATTTATAATAATAACAAAAATTATTCTTGACAAGTTATAAATGTCGGCTACATATTTAAAGGCATTTTCTGCGTTTAAAGCATGATGGCTGATTTCCAATAGTTGGCAAGTATTCTTGTTCCACATTTAAATCATGAATAGGAAATGAATCAATGAAAGATTCATTATCTATATCGTCTTCGTCAATATCGTCCGTTCTCCGGATTGTATTACTACGTGTTTGCCCACTACAATTTGAACAAATTATGGAGCATTTTAAGCCACTCTTCCCCCATCCGCAAGAGGCTCCACAATTTATTTTGCATTTACACGATATCACTTGGAGTAAAGTTTGCGGCGCAGGAGCTTTTTTTGTCCTTATAGACGATAATTGATTGGCAGCCCCCTTCCATCCCTATTCTTTTGGGTTATGGTGAAAGCCCAGCCAACTTTGTACTTGACGATAGACTCTGAAGGAATGGTAGCGGTCTGCATCCTACGTCGGTGGAAAATTCGTTAAATTTAGCTTGGTTTTCCGAGCCAATTTGCCGAAGTTTTTATATTGAAGAGAATCGATAGATTCCTCTGTTTTATTACCTCCATATAAAGTAATTAAAAATCGCTCACTAGGTTGGTCGTTCAAGTTAAGATCGCTCCTCCTATCTTTAAATAATGCCGCAGCCGGCAACAATTCTTCGTGGCTTTTTAAAGTTGTCAGAGCTTTACAATTACCAACTTTAAATAGAGCTGACGTTGTCACAGACGGTAAATGAATGTAAGAATAGAATATTTTCTCTAATCTTTTCACCGTACTCCGGCTTCAGACATCGTGCGTTGTATAAGTTAAAACAACGACATTAGAAAAATAAATATTTTTTTTTGTGTATTAATGCGGTCAGCAATACGAGGAGATCGACGTCCTCGTCTACGATGATGACTGTCTCGTATTGGGAAGAAAAATCGATAGCAGTTTGAATAATGAACGGGTCGGCACCTTTCAAAGCTTGTTCGACACGAATTCCCGATTTTAAAAGGTCTTGTGATAACATTTTTATAAAGCGAGCTTTATTCTTATCATTGGCTAAGAATTTTTCTTGCGGAGTTGTTGCTGTCATAGCTCGCCGATGATAATGTTCGCGGAAAAGTTATTTTTCAATCGACGGAAACGTTAGGAGAACTTTGTACCCATGAGATTAATATCTTCAGAATAGCCATTGAAAACTACTACGGTATTGGTACCGAAATCATTTTGCACGACATAGTAATGAATCGATGAATACATATTATAAATGAATATCTATATACCTTTATTGTTAAAGAACGCACCGACGTGCACTAAGTACCTCCAACAATACTTGCCGTCAAGACGTCGCGTCTCCTTGCACTTTTTGTTTGCATGCCAGAGTACCGTATTACCACAAATCGCCGTTTTTCTTTACCTGACGGCAACTTTTATCCCGCTAGAACTCAGCAACTATCGAGCTTACAAAAAAAAGTCTTATATAAAAATTGTAGAAAAATTAAGGCTTTACATTTCTGATTATAGTAATCAGAATTGTAAAGCCTTAATTTTTCCGTTTTTTTCCGGAAAGACTTTTACCGTATTTCCAAAAATGATCGACATATTTTCCAAAAACAAAAAATTGGTTTTTTAATCGACTGTATCTAGAGAAATATTAACAGTAGAAAAAAAAGTTTCAAATGAAAAAGATGGAAAATTTTATTCTCGATAAAAAAGGTCTTTACAATTTTTAACATAAAACATGCCGTTTCCGAGATATTTGCAAAAAGGCGTTTCCCAAGATGGCGCCTAACGCACAAGGTTTCAGACGACACAAACTTGGATTTATACTTAGGAGACACCCCCTAACAGAATCCAATAAAAAAATCGCGAACAAAGGACTATTGCATTATGAACCCCGTTTTGGTGCTAAAAGTCCTGGACTAAAATCTAAATATCTTAGACTTCCAAATATTTGGTAGTCTTATAAACATTTGGTAGTGATCCGAGCTAAAAGTACCTGAAAATATTTTATTTCAATAGATGTTCAAAATTATCTCCATCAGCCTTCAAACATTTTTACAGCTGGACAGTCAGATACTGTTTCGATCCCAAAATGCTTTCTGGAGTGATGCTGGAGTGATGCTGTTACACGCGTTCTCGAATGTTCTCCGGTGTTGTGGGTATACCGATCTTGATGAACTTTAACCTTCAACGTCCCTTATAAAAAAAAATCGAGTAAAGTCCGGTCATCGAGCAGGCCAGGTTATTCGTGATCCTCGAATAAGCTGGCCTGCGATTAGGCGAGCTAATCTGCTTATTTATTACCAATTTTTCGGTCCGCAACATTGCGAGCTATCTGTGCACAATAAGCTGGAGAATCATCATGTTCACAGCAGAGTTTTGCCAATCCCACAAGGTTAGTTCTTCAAGCAACACGAGTAATATTTCTTTCACAAAAGTAACGGACTTAACTGCAGTCTGATCACCATCAATGAAGTGTGAACCAATAATTTTCCTATGTTTGAATATGCCGCAACATAGATTAACACTCCATGGTCGTTGATGGACAACTTGTCGTAACCATCTGGGATTTTTCTCCGCCCAATCGTGTATACTTATTGTGCTTCTTCACTTGTCCATGGTTTATGAACGGTGACCCATTAATATATAACATATTATTAAAAAATTGTTCGTCCATCCGCAATTGCTGCTGTACCCACTGAGAAAAGTTGACGAGATTTTAACCCTTTGAGGTCTCAAAAGGTTAAGAATCAGTCGCTTCGATGACTGGCAATAATGATGTCTGAGGATTCTCCGCACACTTAATTTCGAAATCGAATATTGGTTAGAGGGAGCGAGATTTCTTCAACTAACACGAGGGTTTATAGCAACGGCACCCAAAATAGCAGTTTCTGCATTTTCCGTGGTTCGCGTTTTGCACGGTTTTCCCAGCAAGATTAAGGGGTATGCATAACCTTGGAATTTGAGAAAATCGATTCTTTAATTATTTAAATTTCTCATTGCCTAGCGTCTCAACTTTCATTTGGCATAAAGATTTTATGCAAACTCTAACAATTGCCCGAGTTACGACGATTTTAGTGAAGCAGATCGCGGACGTTTTGTTGCGCTACGAGAATGTTCACGCGAAACTATATTTTGCGACATGGCGTACATCATAAATCATAATCTATTGGTTCGATTTACTTCAAATTTGGACTGGACATAGTTTATAATATATTCTGTCGAGTGACCGGATGATTTTTTTATATGATTCTCCAGTTGTTAGTACCTAACAAATGCTTAAAGCTTCAATTTTGTGCAGAAAATCAATTTTTTTTAAATTTCGCCATTTTGGCAATTCTCAAAATTGTGAAAAAACATCCGGTTAGATTGTAGCTTTATCATTTTACTGGAAATAGGTATTTTCATTTTCTATTTCGGATGCATCAAGCTGCCAGAATCATGTACGGGAGCGAACCGTGCGGGGGCTATAAGGGAGCGCCTTGTTCAAATAACGATAACTATGTTGTTTATGTATATTTTGCAATGACAAAAAAACTGTTACTTGTCGAGACTATGCACTAACTGTGTGTGGAACCTCGATCCCACCATTCAAATACCCGAGTCATAAAAAAATATTGAAAATCGACGTGATTTTTTAACTCCAAGGTTATACATACTCCTTAACATTACTCGTCACGCGAAACGACGTGACTACCGCGTCAAACGTTTGCTGGCGCGAACACTGTCGATCTGGAAATTGCTGGGCACAATACAAATGCGCTCTTGTGGATTTTGTTCTTACTTCACCGACCTTCTTAGTTTTTATGTGGCGTGAGGTGATCTACAAGATGGTTGAAAAAAATGTACCATTCCATTTAAAAAAGCGAAGGTGATCTTCACTGAGCGTAAACGCCTCGAATGAAACAACAAAAAAATAATCGCATTTGATGACCCCTTTCACAACGTACAAGTTTTTTTTTTTGGAACATTTTTTGTGACGTCGATAATTACCTGATTTCGACTGATTTGAGGTGGCAACAATAAAAAGGAAGCCCTGTATAAATCCAAAATGTTTTCCTGAAGCAAAGTTAAACGTGGCGGTTGCGACTTGCGTCAAGTGCATATTTAAAAAAAAACACTTATAAAAACTATAATTGCGACATACTAATCGACTGCTAGGAGAAAATTTGCTTCACAGGATCGGAAAAACGTCTAAATTTATTTTTCCGTATATTTAATTTATTGTAGTATGTATGTTGATCAATATTATGAGATAAGCGCGAAAGCTGCGCAGGTGCAGACGTACGTCAAAAACATTTTATTTTTGAGCGACGGATCTCAGCTTTTATCGTATCACCTTCACCGTAGTGCGAACCGAACAACTATTTTACAAGATACTTATATATACGTTACTAATCACAGAATTTGGTATACTTACTCGTCATCCGTCATACTCCTGTAAAGCGTATGAGAACCAAACAAAATTGTGACGTCCTGCCTTAAGGAGAGATATACACCTAGGAGGCCCAAAAAAAAGTTTATTTTTGAGATTTTTTTGTAGGAAAACTATTTAAAAGGTCGGATTGTAGTTTGAACCAAGTGAAAGTATACACATTCAAGAATATGTTTAATTTTTATTATTAAAAAATATCGAAAATATTTCGAGACATCGCACATTCTTTGAAGCTCCGTAAAAAAATCTTCATACGCGGTACCCACTGGCGTTTCTTCAAAAATCATCTGAAAAAAAAACCAAAAAGATTATTAAATTAAATACTATAATCTAGTACTTGTCATAGCCGATTTTGAAAATATCGATTTATGACACAATGGTGAATGTTTGAAATTAAATAATGATTCTTGGGTAAAAAATCAATTATTATTTTGTTTATAAAAAACACTAAGGAACGAATAAAAAAAATCCTATGACACGTACTAGAAAATCGTGTATAGCATAAGCACAACAAATTTCAAGGCAATCGGTTTATTGGTTTTTGAGAAATTTTGGGCATCGATTTGAAAAACGTGGTTTCGAGAAAAACGTGCTTCGGGAATAAACAAATGATAAAATTTGTCAACTTACATGGAATCATCGATACTAGGCCCATGCCTTCCTGTTTTCATCAGACGTTCTTAAAACCTCAAACTTAAAGAAAGTGCAAAAAAAAATGATTTTTTTCAAACGTCTAGGTGTATATCTCCCCTTAAGGTAGTAGTCTCGTGAAAAGTCTCGGGAAATTAGCAGCAAAAGTTTCGAGGGCGCATAATAGTACTATACTCAACTTTTCGCGCGGGTTATTATTATACATATAGTCATAAATCCCATCTTGCGAAGTTTATATTTCTTATTCGAAATGGTAAAAATTTTTTAAAAAATTCTACAATATGTGGAAAGGTTTTCTCCACCATTGTGGAAAGTTTCCCCCAAATCTATCTCACCATATCTCTTTTATAATAGATAGACCCATTTCAGCTATAGGAGCCCATGTAAAACGGCGGTTTTTTAAATAATTAATATCTTAACTTTTAATCGAACGGTGCAAGCTTTCCAAATTAAATCTATGTTTTTATAGCACTTAAAAGATCATCTACACAAATTTTCTTGAAAATCTGTCTCAAAATGTGTTTACGAGACTACTACCTTAATTAACCATCAATTCCAGACAGTTTGCGGATAGCCTATGTTTCAATTGAACGAAGCAAGAAGGGGAGGGGGTGCAATCATATCGACACAAAAAGAAGAATCCCGAATATAAGAAAACTGGAAAGGAAAAAAGAGCGAAAGAAGCAGGCAGAGAAAGCAAAAGAGGGTGAAAGAAAATAGGGTAGGTACAATAGGAAAAGAGAAATGTTAAAGGTGTGTACAATGTGAAGATGTTCACGAAGAATTTAATGATATCCACATTTCCTCATATCCACACAAGAATTGTAAACTTTATTCGAACAAAAAAAGAGAAAAATATTAACATATCGTAATAATAAAAAGTATGTCGTATGTGTAAAATTTTTGTTTAAATATTCGTAGGATATAATAATGATAGATTGCAATAGAACATGTACCTACGATGCTTCTTCCGTCAAATATGTAAATGCACAACGTTTTATAACAATTCAGTTAGACACCTGAAAAAGTTGAACATATTTCGTGACAAAATGAAATTCACTTTATTGGTATTCATGACTGTAGGCACTTATAAAACGCTGGGGAACAATTCTTAATTTTGTTAGCTTATGGCAACGTTATTCGAGTATTTCTGAAAAACAGTTAAAATAGGAACCATGGAAAACATGCAGTATTTCATAAAAGCCTTTACCCATTATAAATTTAACCTCGACAAGATTGTATTCCAGTTTTCCCTTTTCAAAACAGATTTTTTAGATTTTTCTGAAAAGTTCCGGTGCGTCAACATGAGTCCATAAAAAAATGACTAATTCTGTACAAAAAGTAGCCGAATCTCCAGAAAAAAAGACCTCGGGTGTAAAAAATCTTAAGACAAGTACGTATCTACATGTTGTATGCAATATACGTACAACAAGTTTTAAAACAAAAATCGATCACTAAAAGCGTATGCCGCCAAACGCATGCGATACAAATGTGCAGTACAGTTTTCTAGAATGCAGTATAAAATTTATCTTGGGTAAGAATCCGCATTAAAAAGAGTTTTTAAATAAATTACATCGTTTACAGCACATATCACTAATTTCTTATCACCTGTTTTTTTTTTTATTAATCTTACTTTTAGTGAAAGTTTTCGAGCCACATATTCGGATGTGAGTTATGGCAAGAGAATCAACAAATTGAGATATTTATACGCAACGATTATGGAAAAGTGCAGGTAGCACGAATAAAAACAATGTTGTGAGAACAAGAAATATTTCAAAACGAAATCTATAAGACAGAAAAAAAGAAGATGAATGTACAATGGGTAATTGGAGACAAAAAAGGGAAAAAGCACTTGTCGTAGCTAAAATATCTCATAACCTTGTGTAGCAATATACGGAAACGGACGTACGGATAAGTACCTGTCTCAACTTCTTTCACATACGAAGGCTTTTTTTGAGGATATTAAAATATCAGCACGTCTATCCTCCATTTTAACAAATGGCATGTAAAGACAGTGCAAAAAAAGTTCCACATGAAATTACATTTTTTGAAAAACTGTATTCTGATAATTGTTAGTTTGGCCGGCTACCGCGTATGGAACTCGTGTTCCTCTTATAATATGAGGTCATGTATTTCAACAAACGTATGGGCAAACAATTGCTTTTAGATCTTAAAAAATTGGCACGTGGCAATAAGATAAAGTTTTGGAATTCTTCCATTCTGACAAAAACATTTATCCTGCGATGAGTATAGTAAAAAACATGAATCGACTCGGATACAGTACGAATACAGTGTACGAATAACTCGTATCACTTGAACGAATACTGAATAATCTTATTAGTTTGATAAACACGCATTTTTTTCATGGTCTCTCCAAATTCATGGCGAAATCTGTTATAATGCCTGTTTATCTTTATTTTACGGGAGGCATTTTTTGTGTTCCGCCGTAGTTCGTCAGACTGCTTCGTAGCGGGTTCAGTTCAGCCTATAAAAACAAGTCTTTTTATATATTTTTTTCAGACACTTGTAAAATGCGAAAAGAAATTTGAATGTGAAAAAATTAAAAATACGGATGCAATAATATTACTATTAAGCTATATTGTTAAACACAGCGCATCATAAGCAATATATAAGAAAAACTTTAAAGCATTGTACAACATGTCCGATAAAAGCAAGTATACGAAACGACGATGAATGGAGAATGAGGAAGCAATTAGAAAAATAGCAAATTCTCTTAAAGTGTGTAATCATTTTATATACACAATTTTCGATGATCGAATACCCTTCATCTGGCTGTATTTTTTTCAACGCAAGTTACATTCTTCCCATATGACCAAAGCATCTCAAATGTCTCGAGGCCGTCGCGCGTAAGATGGTTGTTTTTAAAACGGTATAACTTTTGTAGGTGTAAAGATATTTGTACATAATCAATATATGTAATATTTGTGTAGATGAGATAATACCGAATTATTCGATAACACGTTGCGATAACGTAAGAATAATTAACATATATAATATTTGTGTAAATAAGATAATACCGAATTATTCGATAATACGTTGCAATAACATAAGAATAACGTATATAAGTATGATAATCTTAAATTCAACATTATAAAATATCGCATGGGGTGATGAGGTTTCTAAAATGCACCATCCTCATTCACGCATTTGTTTAATTCGTTGCGTAGGACGATAATAATAATAATAATAATAATAATAATAATAATAATAATAATAATATTACGTCTTTATAATCTGAAGACCATTTTTTAATTTAACGATACTGCGAGAGAGTGAAAATGAATTCTAACAAGTACGGTGATTTTGGTCTGTTTCTCGAAACATAAATCAATAATGATAGTTTTGAATTCAAATAGCTTATGCATTCTCTCTTCTCTCTTCTCTCTGCTTTTTATTCCATGGACTATCCATCGAAATACAATATAGTATCATACTATACAATAATACTCGTAGTATTTAACTCGTAGAGACGAAAGCAACGTGTGTTTTCGTCCAAACAGCACCTCCATTAAAAAAAGGAAAACATGTCCTTTTTTCAATAGTTGTACGATTTTTCATGCTTTCACGTTTCTTCTAGTACGGATATTTACTATATATATATATATATATATGTAGGTATATACAATTTCATTCGTTTCATCGAGACAAAATTCGATGCGCGCTCGAAAGGAAAATTCGTCTCGCTTATTAGGTGATCGCAGTGACCCGGAAAGGTAGAAACCTGATAAACTACTAATTGCTAATTTTTTCATCGTACTATACAAATTTTGATTGTATGTTCCAGATTTAATATTATAAATGTCGATTGCTATTGGACATTTTTTTTTAATTTGAAAAATGCATCTAAGATAACGATTTTCAGGACGATCGACCTGTGTTGTGTTAATCTCATTTTTTATACGATTGTAATATTTCATTATACGAATTTTTATTCTAAAATAAAAATAATCGGCCGTAGATTCAACGTTCGTGAAAACATTTTCTGCAAACTATAAGTCAATGTTGTCGAACATGCTACAGTTCACGAACGAAACGCTTTAAAATATAATCATACGTAACAATTTTATCTTATTATTAGATATACAACATCTTTGTAACAAAAATTATGATTCGAAGGTTTTGTTTCATTCCAAAGTTAACTACGATTTAAAATACAAAAGTAGTTAGTAAAACTCGATTGGTCGACGAATGCATGCGAGATTGGCTAATTCGCTTCCCCGTGTTTCGTTTATTTAACGCTATGTACATCATATCGAGGTTTCGCTAGTTTCTACATATTCTTGCATCCGATGCTTCATTTTTATTCCTCTCTGTCGATTTAGACGCGTTTCGACCTATGTATAATAATATAATATAGTATATAGGTATATATATATATATATATATATATATATATATATATATCTATCTGTGTGTGTGAGTGGGTGGGTGTGTATTATACATAATAGATGGAGCGAACAGCTGACGACGCTCGAAAGAAAATCAATCATCCTAAATTTTCATG
>JAPYZU010000694.1:0-27421 GCA_030523005.1 Tryphoninae sp. B BG-2022a
ATATATATATATATAGTAGAAAAATATAATATATGTAATGAAAACCCTGAAGATCTGATAAAGAGCTGTAAAATTCTTTAAATTAATATTTTTAACAAAAAAGGCGGTCTTAACGAATGGGCACGGATGTTTCATTGTCGCGCGATAATAATTTTTGTATTACAGAAGCATTCGGTACTATCAATATATTATATATGCACATATATAACAGATGTAGATTATATATATATATATATATATATATATATATATATATATATATATATATATATAACACTGTACCATATTTGTACTACCGAACCCAAAGTGACATGAAGGAAATAATTAACTTGGTCGTACGGCTATTCATAGGCAGGTCATCGACTTGCCCATGCACGCGTGATTAATTTGTACAGTACATACCGCAGATGTATTTTTTATGTAATGTATATTATTTGGATGTTGCGCATACTCGTGTCAGTGACATATTAAATTGCGTTTACATTCGACTTCTAATATATCGAATATGATGTGCCTGGGCAAAATAATCAGCTAATTTTTTGTAATTGTATTACTTCGAGTGAATAGAAAGATGAAAACCAATTACTGATGTTTGAACAAACAAATGTACCGGATTGTATAAAATAAACTTAGCAATTTCTCAGTTGTTTGTACCAAATCTCATATCTACTCGATACCCGAAATGGGAAAAATACTCGAAAATGCTTTTTTTTGTGGACAGAGAAATCGTTTCTTTTTATTACATATCAAATTTCTAAGGCTGCAAGATAATTCATTCGGTCAACATAAAACTTTAACCTCGCGTTTAAGGAAAGGTCTTTATACGATGTGAAATGGCAATTCATTATTTCAATAGAGATACGATTTATTTTTGTGGGGCCGTTGATACGAGTGAGTTCTCATTTGTCTAATTTTCATATTCTTATTATCAGGTATTTTATGGTTTGCATGATAGCTCACTCGTGCAAAATAATACGCCGGTTCGTTTTATGATTGTCTCACAAATGTACAAGCTGATGATGCTGACCCTCGTTAAGTGGAATTCCTGAGAGCCTAAAATGTCAATTATCTCCAACAGCCAAGACTGTTGGGTAAACTCGCCAACTATCTATCGTGCGAACAACGCTGGTGTACATTTTTTAATTTCTGAACGGTATTAGGCAGTTAACAGCCAAGCCGAACAACCCTTATTTACAAAGTACAAGATTTTCTTTGTTTCGTGTTTATTAAATATTTAATTGTTAAAAACAATATGCCCTTCTGACAATATGCGTCGCGCCACGCGCGTCATTGCGCCGTTAAAAGTATGTCAAGTTTATCATATTCAGTCTTAGGGAACCACAATTATTTTGGACTATTTGCCCCAACATTATTCTCAATTATTTTTCACATTTTCCGCTTTCATTATTATATCTTGATGACTCTGTTACTCAGAATGTGATGCCATGGAATCTGTTCCTTGTCATGTACAAAAGGAAATCCAAAAAATCTTGACGAAATAGTCTCTCTAACAGACAAACCCCCAAAGAATTATAAATATACAAACAATTTGGAGAAAACATTTATTTAGAAATGAAAATGAGCACTTTCAGCATCGTTTCCGGGCATTGTGCTCTATGTTTATAGTGCCGCCTATGATTTTCTCCAGCTGTTTTGGTTCCAATGGGCTCGGAATCGTTACGTTAACCTTCCGATGGCGTTTTTTGCTTTTGGATGATTTTTCCGAAATGTTGACCCGCGCTGATCGAAATCTTGTCGCATTCTTGTCCTCCGTTCCATCAAAACTATTGTCCGTAATGATCGAATCTTCTTTCTGCGATTCTTCGCTCTCCTCACTGCTGAACTCAAGAACCTGCGAGTCACATTTTTCTCTACTTAGGCCAATTCTCGGATGTTTATTCTGCATTTGTTTTGGTTTCTTTGAATTGAACGCGATTTTGGCTGGATAGCAGTGGTCCAAGCGTGCCCAGGCGAAACAAAAACGTCGCATTTTCCATTCGTTCATGCAGCTTTTCGGGTTTCAGGACGTGGATTAAAAGGTGTTTGCGTCCCTCTTGTGGACTCCTGTAAATCTCCGAAGAGCTGTAATATATACCTTTCACGTGTGTATGCGAAGAAACAAAAAACTTGTCGAGTAGAGACGTGAAATACTCACATCGACGTCGGGGATTGTTTCCGGCGAACAAAAACATTAATAAGCATACGGCCAGAACAATACTCAGCCACTATGAACATAAACGAGACTAAAATGATGTACATTTACAAACAAAAGGAGCGCATATTACGAAAACAACAACGCATTCTTGCCAACCAGTATTTCTCCTCCAACTACGAAATTATATAGTTTGGAAAACGTACACATTTGTGGAAGGGAGGAAAGCCAATACTTATATAGATGATCGCTACATACCACTAACGCTATGGGATGTAGGTGATATTTCGTATCAATGTTTTAGAGAAACAACATAATTTACTTCACATTTGGTGGATTCATTTGACATTTTAGACAATTACATCATATCATGTATAGACAATTGATCATATGCATGTATTGTCTAATTGTAAGTGATAGAAAACCATCGCTTTATATACTTTTCTTTTTCGTTAAAATTATGAATCGTCGTGAATGGTGCAAGCAAGTTTAGAAAAAAATTCGTTTGAAAACTGATACGTCGATGCTCTGTACGGGGAACACATTTGGTATACTCATCATTCAAAAATCTCGTCGACACCGAAACGATGTTTTTTTTTTCTGCTTTGTCGAAAAACTAATAATTCACGTCGTCGATGGTATTGTAATAAAAATGTGTATTCCATTATATAGAAATGGAAGAATTATTGCGATAGTGTGACAGCGATGAAGAAATACGTTCGTTTCCGGACGCAGAAAATGGTACGTGCAAAAAAACGATAATAAGCGTTTTTTTGTTTTTTTTCGTACATTCAAAAATTAAGTCTTGCTAATGCCATCCACATGATTATACACCACCGGCGACAACAATTATAAATAATAAGGGATTTCATTTGTACATTTTAAATCAATAGATTTCAGCGACGAAAGATTTTGATCGAGCGTCTGCATGATACGATAGAACTATACAATAGTTTCATAGCCGCGATCGCAATTTCGTAGAATTTGTCAAGAACGCGGAGTAATAAATTCGTGCCTACTTTGCCGTACTCGACGCGAACGAATTTGCTCTTGAAAAAACACGTATATTTTTTCTTACCTCGACAATCGCGACTCTTGGCGATTGTTCGCGTGGTAACGACAACGTCTTTTCAGTCAATAGCAAACTATCCGAGTTTAACGACGAATTATCTACGTCCGTTTTCACCTTGCTGTCCGTGCTGTTTTTCTCCGGCACGCTATAATCCAGTTTGGGTAGTTTCACATTCCCATGCCATTTACATATGACGCTACCCTTGCCGTCGTGGCACTCCTTTAAACGCCCCTGCAGATGATCTATTGTATTTACCAGAGCAGTAAGCGGTACTGCAAAAAGAGCAACGATTCGTAGTCTTCCGTGTACATTCTACACAATGATGCCAGGGGCAACTGAATCGGATGTCTGCATCATTCACGAAAACACAAGTCCTATGATATTTCTTGTCACAATTCCTGTTATCACACTCCAAATAGTTGTCCAGCAAAGGCTCGCCGCACTCCCAGCATTCAAGGATCTCTTCTTCACTATACGTTTGAAAGGGAATATGTTTAAAGCAATCTATCGATAAATGTATATGAGTGTATGAATGTTATTGTCAGCGCACCGTTTTATCAAAAATGTCTCCACTTTTTTCAATCTTGGTGCTCTAACGATTTTTTTAGTCTTCGGAGTTTTCTCAAGTTTGTCGGGTTTGAGCCTTTTCCTAATTTTGTCCGGTTTTGGTGCTTTGTCCATTTTACGACTTCTCGGTGTTTTCGCCACTTTTTCCATTTTCAATGTTTTGTCTGTGTTTTTGATTTTCCTTTTTCTGTATACTTTCGGCATTCTCCTTACTTTTTCCCCCTTCGTGGTTTTCTCTACTTTTTCGACCTTTGGATTTTTCTGTACCTTTTCATTTTTTTGTGTTTTCTGTAATTTTTCTAATTTCGATATTTTCTCAGTTTTTTCGGATTTCGGTGTTTTCTCGATTTTCTCCGGTTTCATAGCGGTGTCGATTTTTTCGGTTTTCAGTGCTTTCTCGAGCGTTCCGTTTTTTTCGATTTCATCAACTTTAAGCATCTTCGTTATTCTATCCTCCTCCCCTTTCTGTTTCTGTGCTTTCAAGCCAATGAAACCGCTGCAATTCGGTGCCCCGCATAGACATGGTTTTCTCGTCTCGCCGTCGCACGCAAGATTGTAGTTAAACGTCAACTCTTCGCCGATTTCGATGTTACGAAGAGCGAAGAGACCGATTCTCGTATCACCATTGACCGTCCACTTTTGCGTCTCGCAGTTAGGCATACAGGAATGATCTGCAAGAAAAGAATGATTAACGACAATCAGAAGGTATTAAAACTGGTGCAATTTGATGAAACTTACTCATAAATCGACTAAGATTTCCCTTTGGTTCGGCATCGATCATTCTTGACTGATCGATCGTTAAAAAATAAAAATTTTCGTTCTTCAGTATTTTCTTGTGATGCAACCGTTTCTTATACTCAGCCTCATCGATAACCTCGCCGACGTATTCGACAACGAATTGTCCCTCGGTTATTGATTCAAGAGTACGCAGCCCCCAGCCTCGTCCGATCGTATGAAACGGTTCCATAGCCGGATATTGTCGACGCACGAATGCCTGATTATTGCACTTCGGTCCAGCCGGACATATGCCCGGGCTACATTCTACCGATAATATACGATTCAAACAATCTGTCTCTGGAGCACACGGATTGTCCCATTGCGCGTCACAATCGCAAGCCCCGATGCTCTCGACCTCAGCAGGTTTGACGTTTCCCACAGGCTTATTGACCTTCGAAAAAAAAAGCAATAATTATTAAATAATGTTTGTTGATACATGTCTTGGATTGGAAAAATGTATCCTCATTGGTTTTGACCTTGATGTTTTAGCGAAGCTAAAAAAAAGTAGTAAAGAAATAGAAAAGATATTGTGATAAATATATTTGATGAATTTACTAACTTTGACTTTGACGTAAGGGGGTGGCCTGAGAAATCGTGACTCCGGGCCCTTTTGAGTTACGCGTTCCATCTTCAAGCGTTGATGGATCTCGTTCGCTTCCTCTAATGCTATTGCAAAAGCGCCGTCCACGTTTTTTCTCCAAACTTTTGACGAAGCCTTGGCACTCGAGTCACCATCTTGATAGAGAAAAGCTCGACCTCTGGAACGAAATGGACCAGTTTTCACGAGAAAACAAGACACAACGTAAAGTTTGTCGTTTGCGTATCGCAAATTGGGATTTTACCTATGAACCCAGTAGTAATTATTCGTGCCGAGAAACATGACGCAAAATTCACCAGGGCGATGTGATATTGCATCGAGATTTTGAGGAACTTCATGAGGAAAACATATTCTCGATGGCCACCATCGATAATTGCCCAGTTTCACCCATACGACCTCACCATATAGTGGCATTCTGCCCGTTTCGCAATCTTCGCATATAAATGCACCATCCGGCGGCTTTATACCTGTGCAAGTAATTTAAAAATTCTCATGCGAATGTGATATCCTATTAAATCAAAGCAGGGACACTCATTTCTTAACAATTGTCACGATATTAAGAAAATAGAAAAGCTTCAAAGACGCGAAACTTACCAAGGCATTCCGGATGAAAGGATGTCGGACACGTGTCGCAACAAATGAGACTTCCCCCGCTTGTGCATAAAAAGCACCAGGTTGCATTCAGCGGTGGACCGAGCGCCTTGTAATGTTTTGGGCACACGATTTGACTGCCAGTGAGAATTTCAGAACCAGCTGGCAGACACGTCGTTAAAGGGTGATACGCCGATGGACATCTCACGCAACGTACCAATTTTTCATTCGACGACCATGAGATGCCGTTCTGTGGGTTGTCCGAGTTACAAGTATGACACATGTGATAAGGGCAGGTCAAACGACCACCCTGCCAGTGCGTCTGTGGCCACGCTTTCAAACACTCGATGTGATAATGCCTTCCGCAAGTCGAAGCCGAACACTTTAGTCTGTCTTCCTCGCGCTCATTGCATATGAAACACGCTGGAGCAACTCCCGACAAGCAGTCTATGCATTTGAAATTTTCGTCCCCGGGAATCTCATCATTCTTATCTGGAAGATCGATGACGAAATAAGAGGTGTGTGAATGTGTGTAAGGGGTCAAAGCGTAAGGGGTCTATCTACTGAAAAGCGGAAAATAATTTGTTCAATTCAGTCAATTAAATCAGCCTAAAGGGTTAATATGCACGATGACAAAAAAATCTTACCGTCCTCCTCATTGACCATGCTTTGTTTGATCTCCTTAAGATCCTCGAAGAGTCCGTCGTCCATGGTATTCTCGTCCATGCTACATTCCGAACTCGATTCACCAGGTTTCACACATGTAAGGTGAAAGTATGAGTAACAAGGTCCCTTACATCTCGTCAAATCGCCCGTTCTCTCGCAAATCTGACAGACTCTCTCCTGTTTCGTGCCACGAAATAAGTTAACAGTTCTCGTTCGCGTTTTTTTGACGGTGTCTCTGACTCGAGTCTCGTCTTTTTCAGTTTTGCCGTTCTTTCGTTTTTTATGATATTTCAAGTCGGATTCGATCGATGATTCTTCCTCTTGATCGGTCGAGGGTACTACTACTTTTAGTAGTGAAATTTTGGGTGGTTTCTTTTTCTTCACCTTTTTATTGTCTTTTGGATCCAACTCGAGGAAAGATTCTTCCTCACGATCGGACGAGGGTTCCTCCTTCAATTGTGAGACTTTTGGGGATTTTCTTTTCTTGTTTACCTTCGAGTGTTTATCTCTCGAATCCCAATCAGGTAACGACTCTTCGTCTCTATCGCTTGAAGCTTCCTTTGCCGACCTTACGGCTTTTGAAATTTTTTTTACGCTCATTGTTGGCTTTGACTTTTTGTCATTGTACCTCGAGTCCGATTCAATCAACGACTCATCTTCTCCATCGATCCTCGGTTCCTCCGCTTCGGTCAATGTCTTCGTTATTACTCGCCAATAAGTGCTCCTGAGTGTTGGACTCATGTTCGACCAAACCTTCTCGAGATAAATCCTTATTTCGGACTCCGTCGTATCCGGCTGTTCGTGCTTTACAGAATCGTGACGACGTTCGAAAAATACCTCGAAATCACCAATAGGTTTTTCTTCGACCTCTTCATCCTCCCCCTCTTCTACTACCTCTCTCTTTACGACGGTCCACTCGTCGCTGGAATCGTTGTGACTCGAGGGTGGTGTTGGTGGAGTCTGAGTGTTGATAATCATCTTTTCATCTTCTCCCGATGATGATTTTTTAGCTTTTCCTTTCGGCGCCCCCGGCACCTTTCCTGCATCCGTATCGTTCACCTAAAATTAGTTTTTGTTTTGACAATATTGTTCGCTCGAATTGTACATATTGAAACTTGACCTGGCATCTGTCCTATCCATACCCACCTCTCGTTTCAAACGTTTAGCACTAGGCTCGACTATATCGCTTAAACGTTCGCGCTTTTTGCCGCGCCCGCTCGTTGCTAACTGCACAATTTCTTCGTCCTTTGGTTGTTCCGCGTTTGACTTAAAATGCTCGGCTCGCTGTTCATTTGTCATCGACAGTACTTCCGTCGCTTCGACAATAGCTTTCTCCCATTTTACGTTGGACGGTGGTTTAGGAGCGGCATAAGGATCGATCAATTTGCCATACTTCATTTTCACTTTGCGATTCGATGTTTGGGCAAGTTTGTTGAAATCATCAAGACCAGTAAATGGTATTACCGAACGTTGCAGCACCCAACTGTGACGACAGTTGTCACCGAAATATTGTACGTGAATGATAATCGCGTCGTGTCTACCAAAATCTGTAAGATTTCAATTTTATTTCATTTTGCATCGTCATGAGCAAAGATTTGCCTTGCATACAGGTATTTAATTCAAACTCTGTCCGAAAAAAGAAACATACGTAACAATATATTGAGCACTACTAGTTTCCAATATGTCCGACTTGGTTTTACAATAAATTTGTCAATGTCTATTGAAATTTCTAAAGATTGTCTCTTACGTCTGACTTTCCAGTGCAATTGTTCTGTTGGATCTGGCACAATGACGCATGGCCAATATGGATAATTGCCAACCTGCGCCCATGCCAGTTCACCCACTGAAAAATGGCAAACCATCGACCCATCTTTCACCGGCAATGTTTTATCATGTATGACAGAATAATCCTTGAGATCTGGTTCGTTGTCGATCGAAGATTGGGTGTCTTTCTTAATTATTCCATTGATTTCTTCCATATCCGCTGGTGACAACAAACCCAATTTTCGAAGGTATGGCAGTTTTACAATCTGTAAAAACGAATGAAGTACACCCATGAGCTCATTAGAATATTTTAATACATACAGTATTACAATTACACTAATAAATTGAAAAACGACTATGATTGAAGCAATTAATATGTGATTATTGCAGGTAAAAAATATAAATAAACCCTTGGCGTCAAAAATGCAAAGTGATAAATAGAATGCGTGCACAAATACTTGTATATGAAGTTACTGTCCTTTATAGCAATAGAATTTCTTACAAATTCACCATTTTGAAAATGAAATCACCACGATATAAGAGTTCCAATTAATAGTATTTTGACCAACGAGACAACAAATCGCTTGCTGTTTGATACAAAATCAAACTCAAACTGTTTTCATGACGACAAATGAAATATGAAATAGTGAAAAGTATTGGTGTGCCGTACCTCATTGGGATCAGTCTCCAAATGTTTGGTGGATTTAGATCTCATGGCTCGGCCATAGCGGCTGGTGACTGGCAAAATATCTGTTTCATCCAAATGATCCTTTAAACTCTGGTCAGTATCGAGACCACTTTCGTGCACAATCGTTCCATCGACCTCCATACCGGAACACCTTCTTTCAGAGATTTCGTCACTTTTGGCGATTGCTGCACTCATAGGTCGGGAGATGGAGATTCATAGCTGTAAATTTTCGCTAATCGGCCTCTCAAAGATGTCGAGAGACATGACTGAAACGTGGCTAGAAATCAGCTCGCCATCCTCGATTCCCGAGCTACACGTCAAATTATCCAGGAACTTCTTGTACCCTTGAAATTCAATCATACGTTCAATCATAGTTTTCACCATCACTAGAATAAAAATTCAAAAAAAGAAAAACAAGTCGAGTCGCCTTATTTTCGATGGTTACCTTTTCAGTCTCACACAGACGCTCTGGCAACAATCTTTCTATGTGCATCGAAGCACACGACACGCTCGTTGATAAAAAATACGTGTTCACTCTTTTCACTAACGAACTCTGTATGTATTCAGTCGGAATTCTTTAAACGCGATGAAGAAGCCACACAAATAAAAGGAAAATGGTTTGCTTATAGTTTATAATCACTCGAACCGCGGTATCACAGGCTCAACTTCTCCGAAGGAACGCCGTTTCCCGCGATTTCGAAGGCAATTTCATAACCAAAGATTTATCTCTTTACCTTCGATTTTAACCTACGCTATGTGTACGTCTCCTTTCGCGAAACCGCGATTAACTTACAGAGCCATCTGGTCGAGTTTTTCTAGAACTCAGAGACAACAAGTTGGAAGGGGCGAGCTGAAAGATCTTAAGAATATATGACCTATGGAAGATCATGTAGTAGATATCATTCGATATGAATGCAAAGGTTTTTCGAAAAATGTGAGACGAGAATATTTCCAGCATACTTATTTATTTTTTACAATGTTTAAAATTCTTCCAATGTTTACGCAGCTAAGTTTTTACAGTAAAGCTACAAGAATCATTCGCACAACGTTTGCTCGTGATATTGCGCTTGTACCAAGCATTAACTGAGAATTATTTCGTGTATTTTTCTCATTTGCAAGATTTGTTGACCGACAGATATAAAGTTCTGCTTGCTGTCATGAGACGGTGGATTATCTTGTCATTCTCTCGTCATTATTATTAGTATCGAATGATATATAATATGCAAAAAACGATATTTTTGACAAAAAAAAGGTTTGTTTGAAGTGTTTTATCAAACCATGGCTAATCAGGTATGTGCACAAAAAATTAGATCTGGCAATTGCGAAAAATTACAAAGTTACAAGTTTTGAAGTAGAGGCAGCTAGAAAATGTGACGAAAAATCATACTTTACATCAAATCGGTCAGCACTTTGTCAAAAATGGAAAATGTCTACACTTAAAATGATATTTACAATGCTGCAGAAGTCCCTTTCAAAATTCGTATACCTATACACAGTAGAAAAAACGTGTACCTTGTAGGAAAACGCCTTGCTATTGTTCGAAATTAGTTATCGACTAATGTAACACGCAAATATTATTGTTTAGAAAATCATAATGTCTTAACTTACAATGCGCAGTAGACATATTTTGTCGATCAAAAGTAAATATGGTGCATTGTATAGTTAGTCAACTCTCCAATTACAGATTTGGTTCTAGTTGATAGATTGATTTTGGGCAAATTTATCTAAATAATTGAGAATTCGTGCTGTATCCTCGTTAAATTGGTCCACAGATCTTTTGTTTCTGTTGAAAAGGACAGTCGCTGTTCCTGTAGTAGGGGTATTGTTGCCTAAATTTCTAAAAAGCATCTGTAAACAAAAACAGATTGACGATAGGTTTCGTAACAATGAGGAGAAGATGGTATAAGAGTAATGAATTAATTACCATGACTAATTGAACGAGATAAACCGCAAAGGTTAGGAAGGCTATGGCCATTAAAGCACCTTCTAGCGATGGAAAGCCAATGCTGCTGTCATCGTGATCGTCCCATCCATGATCACCTCTGGCCTCCCGCTTTTTTCTTACCGGTTCAATCACCGGTACAAGTTTTTTCTCTAAAAATCATAATTATTGTTCGTACAAAAATAAAGTAAATCACATTGTATAACGGTTGATATATCATTATTTTTATTCACGTTGTTCGATCCAGCGATCGAACAACCCTGTGTAGATAGTACATTTGTAAAATGCTCGATTTTAATATTTCAGTTACCATAAATATAAAGATTGATGGAGGAAGATGCGGCAAAACTGGAAAATGTTTTCTGAAAGAAGCGCGGTGCCACGCTGCTGCCTTACCTATCTCGTCGAGAAGAGTTTTTTGGAATCTTTTGAAAAATTCAATTTTTCCTTGAACCGTCGTTGACCGAGACTGGAGAATAGCATGAACTTTCTTGAACAACTCCAATGGTATATAAGCGAAAAAGCTTCCTCTTAGTTCGTCTTCGGCCGCTTCTGGTTCCGGATCCTCCGGCTGGGAATGATCTTCGGCAGGTGCTGCTTGATGAGATTGGTCGGGAATCATCGAAGAAGTCACGATTTGCTCGGTTTCCTTCTCGACCTCGACGAAGTCATCTCCCGAAGAACCTTCGTTAGTTGCAGTTGGCCCAGCATACGTTCCATTAGCAGCGGACAAGTATACGTTTTCCATCGTCGAAACAATTTCGGAGGAATCATTATCGTCAAGACTGGATACCGTTGTTGCGTCGATGCCAAACTGTTGATGGACTCGTCGATGGAAATTTTCTTCCACAGCAGTCGCATTGGGTAATCGGTAAATCTTTGGCCCATCGTGATTGTTCAAGAAGTTTTTTTGATCATACTTGTTGAATGGTATCCTGTAGACCTTGGCGTTATTCGAGAATTGAGGAACTTCTACCCATTCAGTCGTTGCTGGCTCCTGCTGCACAATTATCAATATAAGATTAAACAGAACTTTTTTCATTGAAAACATTGTGTTTGGACGAGGACCAAAGCTGTTGGCTGTTTGGTCCAATTTAGTTTACTGACCGTGTTTGTAACGTGTCAGTCGCGCACACCTCGCGCGACACGCGTTGCTGAACGTCTATTATTTCAGGCAGATTTAAGGGGTATCCTCTTTAAAGTGTCACAATGATTTTTCTTGAGTGAGAAAACGGTATTTCTCCGGCGTGTTCGCGGTGAAAAATTTCGTTATTTTCCTCCATACAACGACAAACGCATGAGAGCCAATTGAGCTACTTTTCTTTCTTTCTTTTCTTTTTCATTCGATTATAAAAATAATGTATATTTTATAACATTGAAACAGGTTAATAACATGTACGTTGTGTATTTCGAATGGGCGATCGAATGATCTCGTAAAATTCATATAATTAATAGACTATAACCATTATTTTAAGCGTGCCCGAAGTGCATACGAGGCATTTCGTCCAAATTCGAGGCGCCCAAGTCGTCCAGTTTCCACTAAATCTCCCCCATACGCTCAAGTCCTCTAAATACGTACGTATAAATAATATATCGCCCGTATTTATTTTGAACTTTCGATCTTTCCCCTTTTATGACAAAGCTAATTACAGTGAATAAAATAATCGATTACGGTGGAATGCTGGTGCCCCGTTGGTCTTTTAAAAGAGAGGAGCTTCTCATAAAAGTTAATAAAATGGAATAATTGGCGGTGATCGTTGTTAAGCGGGCTATTTCAGATTTGTCGAGGCTACATACATAACGAATTAATTGCATATCCCTTCTACGAAGCAACATAATAGTAATAAACGCCATACAATGTATATTTTTAATTACGTATAATAAACCCGCCTCGCATCATTAAAAAATCGCTTAAAGCTCAATCTCGTGACTTAACTCGCACATGTATATAAGTTTGATTCGTTCTATGATAATGAACGCTTGAATAAAATAATAAAAAGAATAATGAATTATCAAAAAGCAATAAATGAAATAAAATAGCGCAAACATATTCGCGCAATAATCAATAAGATTCGTAATAACATTAATCAGATCCCACAACCAGGTCACAAATTGTACGTCTCCCGTTATCAATTACTTGAAAACAGACAACTAGAAAATTATTTCTTTTTTTAATCCTTAGCTTACTCGGTTACACGCTTTTTCATTCTCTGCTCATCCGCTCTTTTTTTCTTCTCCTCTATCATTGTATAAATGTCATCGAATCATTTCGGCCGAACTTTATTGCTCGCTAAAAGTATTTTCCAACAGAATGTTGGATGCGGCCTCGAAATACTCATAATTACCTCAAATTGCTAAAATTCCTTTGCGCAACAATTGAAATAATAATTTGAGCTTTTTTGTTCGCACACGCATATTGTCGCAACTCGATGTCACGGGCAAGACCTTATTTCTATTGTAAGATCAAGTCCTTCGCTCGCTCATTCTCGCATTTTGTCCGTCATTAACAATTTCATACGTTTACCATAAGCGAAACGATATATTCGATAAGGTGATAAGAAACGTTCGGATCTTTTCAATTTTGTTCATCCGGGAACATCTACCGGACCATCGTTCAATGTCGTCCACGATAATCTCGCGTCAAGATTACTATTTATGATTGTCGGGACAAATAATAATTACAATCTTTCCTCGAATCTTTACGATTAATTAAAAATCATCGATTAAAAAAAGTTATACGATTAATATATATATATATATATATATATATTACTTTGATCAGTGTTTTTCTTTTTTAATATAATTTTGTATTGTTCGATTTTTGTTCTAGCGATACTCGTTTCTTGCTATGATTTCGACGTAGGAGAATGCAATGTCTCGGATCAATTAATCGACCACCGTAAAATAACATTTTGGGCTATATTCAATGAAATATTATTTCTTGGAAACGAATCACCATTATTCTCCAAATAAATTGCCATGGATAAATCGCATCGACGCTCGCAAAAATCTTCTCGTTTAAAAAAAAAAAAGAAGAGTGTACTTTGATTTCGCATAAAATTGGCACCGGAGGTTCATTTCCAGAGGCTACAATAGTCAAGTACTCGGCCGAGCGGAGTTCTTTTGTTATTTCACCGTGGCAGTGCTCTAACTATAATCGCTACCAAAACGGAAGCACGTTTAAGCAGTTTTTTTTTTCCCTCGAAAAGGCAAACTAAGCAATTCCAGCAGTTTTATTTTAGAATGGCGACAACCCACGGAAGTCGCGAATGAGTTTGCATTGATTTTGTTCGCCATCGAACGCACTAATTGAACTTGGAATGTTAAGAAACGACAGTGGTGGAATGTACGTGACGTTCGAGTGGCTAATTACACCAAGTATCTGTACTCGCTTCCGGAAGACTAAACGAGAAATTATGCGAGTATTGAGAAAAGAAAGACCGGAGGCAGGATATTTTAACGTTTGAACGAGAAGAAAGAATTTCGCACCGGTATAATGGTAAACGGCTGTTTCGAAAAGTCCCAAATATAATTCTACAAGTTCCCATAATTATTCTCAAGCTTTCTTTCCCGTTAGAACATATTTTCAATTATTTTCGTACGAGCATCTTCTCTCCCAAGTCCCGTGAGTACGATCGGACGACATCAAAGAGTCTCTCTCTTTCTCTCTCTGAATCGTCAATTGCAACGTTTCGACAAACATAAACGCGTCAGGCCCTCGGGCTATATTAATTATCGTAAAAATCTTAACAATCGCTATAGGAGAAATATTGAATGAACTCGAATTATCGATATTACCATCTTTTCCCAAAGGGCAAAACGCCTCGAAGAGTATTATTTTTGAGTTGAAAAGTTTGAAAACTTTTCCCGTCGATGGCTTAAGTTTCTTATTAAATCCAAATCCATCGATCACCAATGTTAACTAAACTACGACTAATTTCTTTCGAATCTAGCGCTCTATTTTCCGCGTTGAACTAGCCTTTTATTCGCTGTTTATTCTTTCGAATCTCTAATAAAAGAATCCGAGATGAGAACGTCGATACTGTCTTAAGAAGAAAATTTCGGATGGTAAGGTAGCAAACGAGTCAAGAGTATCCGCGTTTAAGTGATACCGAGCCAAAAATTACAAGACCCGGTAAGCTAGCCTGTCCCCCTTCCGTTTCAGCACTCCCTTTAGTTTGACACAGACAGAACTTAGTCTCTCGTTTGCAGGTCGAACGATGAAAAACCTTTATAATCGTCGGCCAATTCCTACTTTAACCAGCAATGATTAATAACTTATCGTCATTGTTTTGTTAATTATAATGTTTGATTATTACGCAAGACGTTACATCCGATAAAAGTGAGAAAATAATAACGCGCGGCGCGTTATGCGATACGTTTGCCATTTTAAGTTGGTTCGTTCCATTGTGTATTTAAGTAAATTACCTCTCTCGGTATATTGTTCGCGTGAGTTCTATTGGCAAATAGTTCTAGAGGGGGGAGATTAGTTTTGGCTCGATTTGGCTTGCGTTTGAGAGACGCGCATTCCCTTACTCCCGAGCGACCCTACCTTCCGAGTATAACTACCCGGAGATTCGCGCGAATCTCCTAATATATGACGTTTTTTTTGTTTGTTTTTTGTTTTTTGTTATCAGGCACGAATGAAGCGGCGTAAGGTGGCACGGGCACTGCGTGCCCATCCCTTCTGAAGCGGTTGAGGATCAGTCGACGATTCGATGTTGACATTAGGCAAATAGTTGTGTCATGTGCGCTGACCGGCGTGTGCCATCCAACGTGCGTCGTCGCTCTCGTGGGTGAGATAACGGCATCCGACTTGTACCTCAAGTTGTCGCAGATCGCACCAAGTCTGATAATCTTGGAGCCAAATGTGCTGAAGACTCTTGTCTACCGTGTAACGTTTTCTCTGTTTGACTTGGAGTAAATTATTGATCAGATCTATCGCGTCCGATGAGATTTCTTTCCATGGATTCGGTGGATACATGAAACCGGCGTTTTGTATCTGCTCGTTGATGTCTTCGTCCTCGTTGAACGGAAAAGTTCCACTGAGCGAGACATAAACGATAACTCCGACGCTCCACATGTCGAGGGAACGATTGTAGCCTTTGTTGCGCAATACTTCCGGCGCGAGATAAGCCGGTGTACCGACGACGCTTCGTCGAAAACTCTTTTCTCCGATTATTCTCGCAAAACCAAAATCGCAAAGTTTAACCTGCGTAAAATCGCTGTTGCTGCTCAACAAAACGTTTTCCGGCTTGAGATCGCAGTGCACGATGTTTTTACTATGCAGATGTTTGAGAGCAACCAGAATCTGTGTTATGAGAAATTTTGTAATTCGCTCGCTGAGTCTTCCACGCTCCGAATTCAATATCATCTCGAGCATGTCGCCTTTGAGCTTTTCCATAACGACGAATATTCTTTCGTTTGTCTCGAACATTCTCTCCAGATTTACGACACCACTGTGCGATAGATTTTGCAATATGGCTACTTCGTTCTTAAGCTGGGCCTCTTGCTTCGTGGGAAAGCGAAGCTTGTCGATCACCTTTATCGCGACTGCTCGCCCGGTTTTACGATGCGCACCACCGTAAACTATACCAAATTGACCAGAACCGAGGACCTCGTCGGGAAATATCTGATAAAGCTGTGACATGTCCGTGACGTTTTCCTCGGGCTCGGTCGACTGTTGTTGGTCTGAGAACGTTTCAACTTCTCGTAAAATACACCGCAAGAAATATTGGATAATCGATCGTCGTTTTATATATTTTTGGAAAACTCACTCGCTAGAGCATTCGTGACTGGCATAAGAGCCTGCCGGATACTTGTTTCCCACGATCTCGCCAAGTGAGCACCAACTCCACTTTCTGGTGCTGCAACCTGACCGCCGACACCTCCAGCAACTTCCTCGCCAACGCAATAATCGACATTTGCCGTTCGCAGCTCGAAACAATGCGTACTTTCTGCAACATTGAAAAACATACGCAACTATACATGAATATGGGAATTCAATTATTTCTCATTCGCTCTTTCTATATCTTGCGTTAAAGAGCGGCTTAATATTATTTTAATGCACCGGGTGGTCTTTGATCATCGATTAATTATGTATTGTCAAATCATTCTGTTTTTACTACTCGAAATGCGACTTTTTATACTTACGTAAATGAGACGGTTTCACAGTCTCGATGGACAATATTTCGGTGAGAGGTATCTCTTTGTAATACTTCGAGCCACTGTCACTTTGGAAGAGCGTGATTGCTTTAGAATCCAAACGCCAGTAGTGTCGTCGTTTCTGAAATTGATTAACGATTCAATCCACGCCTTGTGGCTCTCTTTCGAACTTTGAGATTGGAATTGAAACTTAGCGTCGCCTTCAAAACTTACTGTAAGATCGCGATTCGTAAAGTGAACCATCCATCCTTCCTTGAGAACTTTTGAGCCCCGTCTCTTGGTATGCTTTACACTCTGAACTATTCGCATCAGTGGAATGTTGTTACTGGGACTTGAACTGCAACTGAGCAACGTATAGGATAACACTATACTTTGCAGAAAAGACGAATCAGCGAAAAATGTTTCCGGTCTCTCACCTGGATGGTCGCGATTTGTGAGAATCGTCCGATGACGCATCGTCGCGATTTGGAACCAAACGCTGGACAAAAAAAATTACGAAAATACTTTTTTTTCCAAATCAATCGATACTCCCGTAGATAAAAATAACGCACCGTGTAATCCCCGTTTAGTTTACTTTCTCCCGATGCGTATGAAATATGCGAAGATCTCGGTGGAGATTCGGCGTCGCTGTCACCATCACCTTCCTCGTTCTTTCCATCGTAGCGTCCCTCGGGCTCGCTGCCCATGTCACTGTCAGGATACTCCACACCTAGATATTTTGAATTTTATTGGAAGAATGAAGAAAGAATGAAAATGACGAACAACTTTTATCAAGGAACAGAAATATCTTTCGTACCCTTTGGACTCTCTCCTGTACATTCCTTGGGTATTTTTTCAATGCATTTCTTGTGTGCGTTGTACTGACAATCTTTGCACTGCATTCCTTGTTTGAACAATCCGCGCAAAAGTTTTTTGCACAAAGCACAGACGGTCGGTCTGGTGTACGTATGAATAACAAACGTGTGAGGAATTTTTATTCTCGTCGCGAGTTCTCTCTCGACCCAGACTGGACGTCCACCGAGCGAGGGCGAGCGTGACTGTTTCGGTGCTATTATTGCCGGTATGACCTGCAAAAAATCCGCAACTTGAGAACGGGACGTTAAAAAGTCTACATCGAAGATGTTTTTGCTCGCTACGTGGGATCCCTGAAAACAGAAAAAAAAATCGTTTAGGGGGAACTTTGGGCCCGAGCTTCTTCATTTAATGAAAATGTTTACCAGTGTGCTGTTGTTCTGGCTCGTGTTTGTCGTGCTTGAGCTCTGGTTATCGTCGCTCGCACTGGTCAGACTGCTCGTAGAGCCCTGACTCGGAGATCGTGGTATGTTCAGGAGTGCTGAGCTTCGTCGCCTTTGGCTCGCGTCCTGAAGACAATTGTTTGGTATCTTGATGACGCATCGCTTGTGATAATTCATGCCGCACCCTTCACATTTGAGACCTTGCCTGACGAGACCAAACAACATCTCGCCGCATAAGTCGCAAAATGTCGGTGCTTTGTACGAGTGTACCGTCAAAGCATGAGGACGAATTACGACTTCTTCACTTGGCACTTGGGCTGCAAAGAATGTTTAAACATAAGCAAAACGTCTGTGCTGTCGTGTCTATAAAACTAACGAAACAAAAATATATTCCGTCATACAACAAAGTCTTATTTTGATAGTGCTGGTATCGCGTAATATTGGAAAATAATTAATTATTGCGAGGGAAAGAAAATGTTATACATTTTCTTCACACTTTTATAGAATTGGATGCTAATAGGATGTTGAATTAATTCATTAAATATTTCATTTATTTTTGTGAAGCATTAATTCTTTTGTAAGCTCCGCTGAATTCAATGTCAACAAATATCTACTTTATTAACAACTGCAAATTAATTGCTTTCGAGTTATGTATTATGAAACATCCGAAAAAACAATCTTCACTCACCGGTCAAAACTATCTCGACCAAAGTCTCGTCCACAACTTCGGTGGCATTTGTTATTAACTGAAGTATATTAGTTGAACTGTAGTCATGCTTGAACAACAGCAGTCTCTCGAATAGCTGAGTCAAGCCATGGTCCGGACACTTGGTGTTTATGAAATCACAGGCATAATCCTTGAGGGCTTTCAACGTTAAGGCACTCGCCTCTACGCTAACCGTGTCTCGAAGGAGACCAAATTGAAAGAGAAACGTTACTTCTGGTCCCTCCATCTTTTCCATAATCTGAGAAGCTGAAAAACATGATAAACGATTACCACCAATTAATCAACTGCCAAAACTCAATTCACTAGAATGCCATATTTCAGAATAATTCAGGATTAGAATGAGTAAAAGATGACAAGAACATTGAAAAGTGTGTCACACAAATCGAGTATTTGTTCGTTTCACATTCTTACCGCACATATGCGTTATACGTGCCGGCATGAGACTGAGTCGTACTCCTCAATTACGAAAAAAACGCATAAAATACAAAAACAAGTTGGCATTGTTCGAGACAAAAAAACGAATTCTTACGGACCGTCTGTGTGAAAAAAGAAAAGAAAAAATGGACGAGGTCGCGTGTAAGGATCGTCCAAAACTCGAATCCTAGACGCTCTGTGTGTGATGACACACATTTAATTCTCGTCGTCGATGACATTTTACAGTTATCTTACACGAGCGAACGGCCGAGTGTGCGAGTGAGAGAGAGGGAGAAAGAGAGAGAGAGAGAGAGAGAGAGAAAGAGACAGATAGACAGTTAACGCTATAGCTTGGGACCCACCTTGCTTCTCGGTCGTGTTTCTCTCAGCTTCTTTCCAAAATCACTACCAATCGCAAAGTGTATTTGCGAATTTCCTTCGCGAAATGCTTCATCCGCTCGACATATCGGCCGTAAATTTTTATTTACGTAGATCCGGAATTCTGTCTTTATTGCCTCTCGAGACCGAGACATCACCACCACGAGACATTAACATCATGCATGCTAATGTAATACGCTCACTATACTCGGTGACTGCCGAGAAAAAATCACGGAGATTTCGTAAACCGATCGCTCGGTCAACACTTGCAAGAGACGTTATTCTCGTGCAACGTCCCTCCAGCTTGTGCGTGAAGCATTTCATATCAAGGCAACGCAAAGGCTCCAGAAACTGACACTCTCAATCCAGGTGCGATTCTTCTGCACGAAACGCGCGACAGTTTGAATCTCGTTTACAGGTGTACCTGTGATATATCATCATTACTTCCGGTTCCTAAAGATTTGAAATATCGGATTGCAGCGAAGAACAGGACTTCTCCTTGAGTTTATAACGTTCTCTGCAACCTCCGCAAATATATTTGAAACATAAAATAAAAATCGTTCCATAAAGTGTGGTTCATCCGGTTGGCCAACACTTCGGGATATTTCTCGTGCGACGTCCCTCTCCGTTTGGATGTATCTACAATGTAATCCGCACGCGAAAGAAGCTCTCACGCATTTCCGCTGCTCTCCCGTACGATTTTTTGCCGTCCAAGCGCGCGAAACTTTAACTCGGGTTTACAGCAATTACGGGTCTGGCAAATTGACACTAATGCCGAGGTACTTATATACGCATACAGAAATACTTGCCAATTGGAATTACCACAAAGCTTCGTCGTTGATCTGCTCCAATGTCAATTGTCCTTTTGAAACAAAGTATCTTCTGCGAGGTCACAAAAACGAATACAACTATCGTTTGAAAAGTGTGTCTTTTCTTGTAAACTCAGGTTTATCGCAAAAGCTTAAGAAACTATTCCAAAAAATTTGATAGTTCTAATTAAGTATAGCCTAATATTATTTCGTGTTATGTACATTTTTGATAAATTAATGTGTGCTTTAGAGGCCACAGCATTGTTGAGCGCAACAGCAACCGATCAATGCAGAGCGATAGGAGGAAAGCGATTACCAGGAGGTAGGTTTTGATTTTCCATTCGTGCCTTTTTCCGTGATTTCTTTCGTTCTTTATATTATATTTCGCGGTGGATTTATAAAATGTAGATCGTTAAAAACTTCAGAGTCGTCGGTATCGGTCTGTCCTTGAACGGTCGCTTGTTCCTTCCTTATGCCACCGAAAACGATTAGTTCTCCGCGTCCGAGAACAAGCGAATAGAGTATCCTCTCATCGGGACCGGCGTGATCATTCTGCTTTAATTGCACCCACGTGGCGACACAATCGTCGCACAAAACGTTCGTTATATCGAGAACAAATATGGCCAATGTATTTTCGCGTTTCTTCGGCACTTTCATATTATTTCTTAAACTCTGAATTCTTTCCTCCATACGACGCAACGATGCCAACTGTCGTTGACGATTCAACAACGGACCGGTACGCGTTGGTTCGTCTCGAAATGCTGCCATGCTCAGGGTATTGTCGACGTAGCAGGGCACGTTTCGTGTTGGCAGGCTCGAGCTTGAGGCTGGCAGATTTTGTGGTGCAGGAGGAGCGAGGACCGACCGTCGAAATGAACCGTGACGGCCATTTACGTTCTCGTCTCGATCTATGCGGGGTTGAGCCTTTTGTCTAAAAGTAATTACATATAGGTTATAAAATAAAAAGTAAAGATGCAAATGTAATCATCATAGAATATGATTTAGAAGAGTCTTTTTATTAATATCTCTCGTACAAACCTTTCATTCAGAATCGTTGGATTTGGTACATTTATAGGTGCCGGTCTCTGGCACGCGGCTTTAGCAGATATACTCATATCGCTCGCTCGCATCTGGCGTTTTTTCTTCCCGAGAACAATCACGTAATTTCCTACCTGAAAAATAACCCAACATGTATCAATTATGTTTGTATGATAAAATAGTAAGAATGCTTTCTCATACATAAATTGAAATAAACAATAAAAATAAGTAAATACTGGTGGGATATTGTAAGTTTACCTTGCATGCCTGATGACACCAAATGATCGTCGGGGCCCATTCAGCATGACGAATATTGACTTTTCTCCACGTCCAACTCTTGCCCTCCATTGTGAGTAGCCAAGCATCGTTCATAGCATCATTTGGTCCGGCGCATCCACCCAAAATGAGAAGGTGCTTGTCACTGAGTTCAATTTGAGACTGTCCATACCTCGGAAGTGGCATAAGATCGGACGTTGTTTGTTTGTGCCAAGAATAAGTATCGAGATTCAAGCACCAAACGTCATTGGAACTACCTCGAAAGAATAGCAAAAAAATACACATCGTGTACGGAGTATTTAAAATATTTTTCGTTCACTGATAAGTTTGTGGTCAAGAGAAAACAAAGATTTGTATTACCTATTCGTGTTGGAAACACCGCCAAAGACTACCATTTGATTGCCATGAATCGATGCCGAATGTGCAGATGTCGGTGGTGGCCCTCCTATAGTATGCACAGCCTCCCATCTGTTTGATTTTATGCAATAGATGTGAAGCTCATCAAAGAGCTTTACCTGCTGTTGAGCGATTGAAATCGTTAATAATATATATTGAAAAAAATGGAGAGTTTATTAGCGTAAGAGTTAAAATGGCAAACCTGATGATGGGGATAGGACGAAGGATGAGACCACCCACCAAAGAGTATAAAACTTTTATTGTGATACAGCATAGTGGCACAAGCCTTGGGAGATGGGTAACTTCCCATTGTCGTTGGTCTTATCCACTGTCTAGTGTCCAGATCCAGACGCCACAGATCATTGAAAGTTGTGCAAGTTGCCGTAGAACCGCCAAACACATACATGGAATTTTCATAAGCACACGCAGAGTGCGAATGTCGTTTCCCTATCGTTGAATGAAGCCAGTGCATCGAAGGACAAGAGTTCCAGAATAACGAACCAAATGCCACGGATTTTTGAAAATGAGCTTCGTTGTGCTCGATTACGTCTACAGATACGAAGTGACTGGTCATTTTTAAATTAAACGAAGAACATACTTTGCATAATATTGTATTCTTATCGTGTTTTTGGTATATTTGCAGTTTTAACAATTTCTGTTTTACTCCATAAATGGTAAAATTTTCCAAGTTTCGCATGATTCGGATAGATGTGATTATCCGATTAGGAAAATTTGTTCAAGTATAATGTCATAGCGTAGATTGAGAAATAATAAATAAATATATAGACATATAGGGTGTATAGGGATGATAGAAAAAATAGCTAATGAAAAACTTGACAACAGAAAGGTAAAATTAATGAAAGTCCTATAAAATATAAAGGTAAATTTTACCAAATGCATCTTTGGGTTTTTGGGCATTCTGCAATAAGTGCAAAACTTAAATTCCTTTGAAATGGAACCACCCCATCTAGCTCCAAGCAAGGAGTAAAGAGGTGGGGCTCATTGCAAGTTGCTTAATTCTAAAGGCAATAAACGCAATATTTAAGACATACATTATATTCTGATCGAATGTACGTAAAATAACGCATACGGTATCACTCTTGGATTCTACGAAGTAGCCTTTGTCCGAAAATTTGTTGACACTTTTGTTTGAGGTTAGAACAACTTTTAGCCATGAATAAGGCATGGTATGCCATATTTTGATGATTCTCGCGTATTTACCGTATTTGCTTTACTTGCATTTTAGTAAAACATGGTTGAGATGTTAGGTGATTAGGAAAAATCTACATTACACGACTATCATTAAATAACTAACAACAACGAAAAGTGAACAAGTGAGAAATTATTATGTCTGAGTATGAAAGCATTTTTTATCGAGTAAATTAATAAAAATTACTTCTTGTAACACGACACCATCTTTTGCATACGAGCATGCATTCCTGAAGATCCTTGTAGGGTGGAATTAAATTGAGAATGTATTCCAATATTTCGTCCGGTACATCGTCAATCGTACACTGCATCATAATCGAAGCACTATTGTCGTTATTATTTATTTTAAAAAACAACGGTTAAGTGAAAAGCAAGTAGGCGAGAAGGAACGTAACTTATTCAACGATTTTTTGTTGCTATTCGGCCCGATCAAATGTTTCACATCGTTTTAAAAAAAGTTTTGATTTACGATGTGAGACCGAATCGTGTCTAATGTTTGCGACTTGGACCTCGCTCAACCTCTCCATATTTGTTGCAAGCGATATCCGCTGCGGATGAGGGCGCTAGTGTCTCAAGCATGGCCTTAAAACCTCCAGATTTGTCCACTTGTCGATATTCGGATTATATGTCTGTCAGAAGACTCGGAATCCTGAAAACCTGAGGAACTGTCAATCTGATATACATGTATCCCGTTTCTCTTGAATTATTTTCATCCCGTACACGATAGCTTGGGAAATGCATCTTTGCACTAATAGAGAAGGGAGTGTAATTTTACTGAATTCTGGATCGCAATGATCCTGATAGCTATTATTGTCGATCGGACGAATAAATAGAAACTATAGCAGCATATCTAATCAATAGCGTAATCCGGCAAACATTTCTGGTACACTTGAGTCATGTACATGTAAACGATATTAAACTGTTTGTTCGTAGTTTATAAAATAATCCTATAAATATTTCATTTTATAGTTGCGTCTATGGAATATGCCGGAAATGTTTTAAAAATGACAGCGTTGATTTTGCGGTGACAGCAGCAATTAGGGGAGATCTCGCCCCTAATCTCTGGCGCTACGGAAGCGCTCATAGGCCAAGACGAACACCAATAATTGGCGGTTATAAGCGTGAGCGCTGAATGCGTGACAGCGTTCAAGCAAATGCACCCTTATGAATGTCTACATCACCGGCCAATAGGAAGGGCGGCTATCTTTGTAGCCGAGCAGTGCTTAGCAATATCAGATGTATCAGATAAAGAAATCAACAATCATGTGTGAATTATGAGAGACAAAAGTGTTACTAGTGGTCAATTCTTTATATATGTATAAGATGTGCCAGTTTATACGATCAATAATTGTGTATAATCACGCGACGGTTTAAATTAGGTCGATGACGTTTACGGCGCATTGAAAAGATGAAACTTATGTGCAACATCGAGGTTAACGACAGGACGTTATATTCGGCGAATGTTACTGCGAGGAAAAAAGTTCAACGGGGTTGCATTACTATTGCAAGACAGTCTGTAAAAAATAATGATATTTGTTTGTTGTTACAAACAAGTACAAACAAACAGGGCACAAAGTATAAGGTAAAGAGATTCGACTTTTCGTGACGATATTCCCGCCAAAATTTGTATTGCTATGATTGATATTTTTGGATTGAAATGCTTCAGATAGATCAAAACATTGACAAAGTATTCACAAAATTTGTTAATGATGGGAAAGCTACTATTCGCATCAAGGAACCTCCCCACGATTTGAATATACAGTGCGATACCATACAGCTCAAAAGCTTCCTTCATGTTCTGAAATTAGGATTATCCAAGGGCGTGGACCCATCCGTTTTATCCCTTTCCAACACGAATCCAAAGAAATTGACACTACAAAAGACCAAAGTGGTTATTACAAAGAAATCGGATTATCCAGTGTTGGAAGGATTTCCTAGAACAACGGAGTCTTTGTCTTTAGCTGGCTTGGAAAGAAAGTCATTCGACCGACAAATCCTCAAGCTTCACAGCTTGAGAGTACTAGATTTAAGCAACAACCAATTAACGAATCTACCAAATGAACTAGGAGGGTTGCCAAATTTAACGGAATTGTATTTGGGTACCAATCATCTAGGAGCTTCGGATCCTAAGAAGTGGTCGTGGATGAATGGACCAAATATTAGCAAAACTCTGAGACTGTTGGATATTAGCAACAACTCTGTGAGTAGAGACTAGATTTAAATGGAATGTAAAATGAAGGAAAGTTTGTAAGTTAGCTTATTTTGTCCATGCAATAGGTACATGCACTGCCCGACCAAATACGAAAATTGAGTTCATTAGTAACTCTGAAAGTTGGTGGAAATTTGTTGGTAAGTATACCACAAAGCATCGGACGTTTGATCTCTGTGAAGTACTTGGAACTTCACAAAAATCGTTTGGAATGTTTGCCTGGGAGCATGGCAAATCTACGCTTGGTCTCTATCGATGTTTCGCACAACTCATTCTGTTTTAACGAAGATCTAGGTGTGAATCAGATCGATGGAGCTGCTCGTCTAGTCGAACTCGCTGCCTCTGTCGTGATCGATAAAAGGTAAATGAAATAGAGAATTAAACGGTAAAATGCATCTTGTTCAGGTCTATTTTCAAAGACTCTTGTATAATTGATGAATTTTATGTTGCAAAGGATACACTACGATGCCGGTCGAATTCCACTTACACTGGTGACATATTTGGATGGCGCACTGTATTGCGTATGCGGCAAAGTCTGTTTTCATTCATTTATACGAAAGCTCGTAGAGATGGATATACGTCGATTAGCATCGTCCGTCAAGACATCGTATGCCTTTATTTTTCCGTTCGACTGTCACTTTTGTTCAGTACAGTGTATGAGACGATACTCAAAAAATAGCTAACAATGTAATGAATCGTTCGATCCATCTCCTCGTCTAAGGAAGCACAAATAGTTCAATTAGTAAATAAGTGAAAAATTTTGTATTTTTTTACGATTGTCGATAGGTCTCGAAATAAAGGATGATTAATAATGAAGCGAAAGGAATTTGGAACGACTTTTGGGAAAATTTGTGGCACCGAATCATAAGTACGAAGCAAAAAAGGTTGTGACTCCATTTTGAGGAAGCATTTATTTGTTTCATTTTATTTTCATAACATCTACCGATAAATATTACGATGTCTGGTGATCCGTAGATAAATTCATTGGTGAGTTAGTCAACATTTCTCGACAGTGAGGTATACATCCTCGTGACAAAGAATAATCGGAACGTGTGTGAATTTCATTTGCGTATTGCGCGTCGCACTGGCCAATTTTCATTATTCTCGTACAAAAACTAACGAACGAAGCTCAGTTTTGTTACTGCTTTTGTTGTTTGTTCTCGTTACCCTTTGCTACGTAATAGGATCGAGTTTAGTATTGCGCAGTAACTTTGTACTATTAATTCGAACTGAAAATCTTCTACTATACACAATTGACGTACACTAAGTTTATTGAATATAGAATATTGTCCAAGAAAATGTATACTATCGGTAATTATTAACGTTGTTACGGTGTTTTTTTGTTTCTCGAAAAGAAGCATACGTTGCTGCGTTTCCACGAGCTGTGTGAACGATGTGTGCCGTTATACCGTTAACATCGACTATACATTTATTGCTATGGAAGAAGTACCATGATTCAGAGCCTCGATTAAATCAATCGAATTTATTATATATTGTCTTTACTTTAATCTATATTATGCATATAGTACAAGTACAATTGTTTGCCCTTTATATTGCGTGCACTATAAATTCAGTTAAATTCGTCACTTATACCAGTGTAGCGTTAGTTCGCCGCCGTCGCTGCCGCCTCCACCGCCGCTGCCGTCGTCGCCGTCGCCGCCGCCACTGCCGCCGCCGCCGCTGCCGCCGCCGCCGCCGCCTCAAGACATCTCCAATGGATATTTTGTTGCTGCTGCTGCTGCCGCTGC